>NNCF01127874.1:856311-953928 GCA_002313205.1 Laupala kohalensis
TATATATATATTTTACGTTTCTGAGAGCCGTTGTAAAAATATCATACCTCAAACGTTTCCGTCGCCTGTATTGCTGCAAGTCCATAACAAAAGCGACATCGTGGTTTCTAAACATGTTCATACCAGTTAAAATGTCTTATATTGGAATACCACATTAACGACTTCGCAATGTAGTTCCATTGAAATACAATACACACGTGACACCCCAGCACGTTAACATTTACATGATCTACACTCACAGGTTGCGCGGAACTTATCAATAGGAATATAAAAAAAAGTTTTCCTTTAAAACACAATGGGCGAGAATCTTCGAGATCGGAAAACACACCCAACTCAATTTTAATTCCCCGTTCTGACCTTTCAAAGAAATTTGTCTTAGCAAAGGGGATTGTCTGAAAACTTCCTAAACGAAGGTAACGGCTAGTTAATGAGTTTGATAACAAGCACTTCCGTCCTCCTCCTGTGACGAGAAACTATACAAATACGGTGTTAATCACAATGTTACATGTAATATTACGCTGAGTGTTTGCTTATCGAAAGAGAAAAAAATCGCTTAATCAATGAATTAGTGGAGATCAAAATATTTGATTGAGTTTTTCTCCTCAATCCGATCTTGGCGCGGTTCCACAAATATGCTGTATATTTCCTAAATTTCATCTTACGGAATTATAATTTGAAAATTTACGCCAACGAAGTTGCGGGTACGCAACTGGTTCTTAATAAATTGTGAAATTATGAAATTTCATATCATTATGTGCATTATGAAATTGAATATCTTCAAATCCGCGGTTAAAAACTACCTCCTGCACCAGTGCTTCTACACTGTAAAATAATTTATTGATTTTAATAAAAGTTAAATTCGTCTTGTACTTTATCACGCCATTGCTGTAGCACTTTTTAAATAACTTATAACAATTTCAAAAACTATTTTCTTGCATGGTTGTGTTGACGTATGGCTCACATTAATTTAGTTTTGTGTGTACTCAACCTTGGCACAGTTGTGTACATTAATTCTGTAGCCCCATCCTGGCCCGGGTTTTTCTCCGTTTTTCCTTCGGGTAGAGGCGGATTTCTTATACAGGTTCTCTAGGCTTTGTCTAGGGGCGTGTTTATTGTAACAATAAATCGTGAATTTAGTGTTTTTTCAACTCTTATGATTTTTAAACACTATACTCAGAGTAATCTATAGTTCGATAATAACTTGTACATGTAAATTTACACACATATTTGCGTTAAATTACAAACATATTGACATTATATATGTCTTATAACTCGCAGCTAACTTTTTATCTTATCTAGGAACTTTTGCTGAAATATTTGAATCCGCCTCTGCCTTAGGGCCCTTGATCGGAATTGATGGGATGGTCCCTTGCTTGCTTCCGGAGAGTAAATTAATTTATTGTCCTCCACGTGGTCATACGCAGTTTGTACTGTTTTTTGACAATAAAAGTGTCCCTCAGTACTAAGAGATAGGAGGAACTCTAGAGGAGACTGGAAGGAAACAAGGCCATCATAATTCTTTCGGCAATGATAAAACATAATTCTCTACGTACTAATGGTTTTTGCATACAATTTACAGCAATTTGATTTTCAAGAATGTATTACTAAAGAAGTACTTACAAATCTGAGGATGAACATGTTTGGGGACAACAAACTAATTTACTCACTGGAATCAAGCAAGTTCATCACTTCCGAAGTGCCCAAAGGAAAATAGGAGGAAACCGGGACCGATCTAATGTACAGAACGGTGCGAAAATTGAACAACATTAAAGCATAAGATGCAATAATAAGCATACGTTTATGTAATTTTGTTTTTAATCAGAATTATTAAAAGTGCTATGATAATGGCGTGATTTGACGTATTTATTTCTCAGACAGTCTATTTTAACAATGCCTCGAAGCTTTCAAGATTAGAAAACGTCATGGAAACAGGCCGATGGACTTTCCCTCCTCCCCTCCCACAGGACATCGACCCAACTCCATCCCAGCCCTCGCCATATCGACTGCAGAGCAAGGTCGTTCGACAAACGGGAAGGGTGCGGAGGGGTGGGAGAATGCGACATACGGAGGACTTCGAAGAACCCGATAACGCAGCAAGTCACTTCAGCACTTGTCTTCCATTGGAAGAAGCGCAAACATCTGGTCAACACCCAACTCACTGTGTGTCTGCTACTTAGTGATTTTCGTACCAAGCAACAGTTATTGTAAATGCCCCGTAAAGTATGAAAATCTTTACGTCATTGCGTTCCTATTTCCATTTGCTATGTTTTAATAGGTCTTTTCTCTATGTTAAGCCGGTACCTTAAAAAAAAAAAAAAAAAAAAAAAAAAAAAAAAAAAAAAAAAAAAANATATAAATTCATCGTCACTGGTTAGAAAATGGTTCAAACTATGATTTAAAACATCTTTGGGGGGTACTCAAGCTTAGTCGCTCTGACGCACATAATACTTTAATACATGCCACGAACAAAAAAAATCGGGCTCTGAACAACTTTAATACTCATTATACTCGTAATTTTAAATAAACTCAGAGTCGTGAAAGAAAATGGTTAATCTCAATTATAAATAGCGCAATACATATTACATACAAGTAGTATAATTATAGGCCATTTCCTGCTAGGGGTGAGTTTCCCATTCTCCTATCAATTTTATTGGTATGGTATTACTACTTAGTTTTCTCAAAACATTTTTTCCATTTGTAGCGACTGACTTCAGCCTTGTCTGTGCAGCATTTGCAAAGCAAGGAAATATCTATATTTCAAATTCTTTGAGTTTCGGGTCTGGACGCTGCAAAACTTGTTCGCTCTGGGCGTTGCCAGTCCCCAGCGAGAGGCGTATGCTGATCTACTTTCGAATGAGAAACTTGTCTATTATTCCCCCCTGTTTTATGAATATACTCTTTAAACACCTTTTATGCCTTTTCCGTCTTTACGTAGCGCTCTTTTCCTTCCGTGTCTATTACATCAATGGTTCTAAATTCTTTAATGAAACACGCCCTCTCCCAGGCATATGAAGGGCAATCCCACATAAGGTGATAAGGTGTATCATGGTCAAGGTTGCAATCACATTTATTCCAAAGCGCCGTAAATATTGGCGAAAATCACCAAGTCCAGTTAAGATTTCCATCAGCACCTTCGAGGGACTGAACCACTTATTCCCCTGTAAAAATGGTACCCTCTTGATATAACTAAACTTTACACTTCCCTTGGGACTTCCACGCCAGCGAGTCTCCCACACCTAAATTAATTAGTCTGCCAACTTTTTTCCTAGCCGCCTTATCAGTTTTAAAAGTCCCTTGCCATCCACTTGTTTTGTCCCTTCCTGCTTCAATATATGAGGATATTTTACCTAAAAACTATTGTCCCTCAGCTTTACCTCGCTAAATAGGTTTCTTGAAATAAAGAGAAATTATTTTCCTCTGCCCATACTTAAAAGCGAAATACTATGCACGTAGATATAATACATACTACAGTCACTTCCTGTACGTACACATTTAAGGTATTAGTAAAAATTTCCGATCTCCATTACACGTACACATTCTATTAGAGTTTAAAAGGAATACAGGCAGAATATAAGGAATGTGCATCGACAACTAACATACACTATTTACGAAGTATGAATGAAACTGACCCACCCATTTAGCCAGAACCGGTGCGTACGAATGCACGGACAGACATGTCAAAAACAATTTTTTTTGGTACCAGGGACAGCAAAATTGATATTACCGTCACAATTAATCCATGGAAGTGTTTCGCCATCTCAATACTTTCTCTAAAGTACGTATATGAGGAAGTAAAAAAAAACTTTCTCATAATCTCCGAGAAATTTACTTTTATAGCAATACCCGAGATAAGTCCGAATTGTCACTTCGTCAAAAGAGCTAAATTTAAACACGTTAACAATGTGCAATAAAAATTCTAATATATAGGTGTGCATTCTCTAAATGGTAATTCACTATTTAACTTTATTTTTCTTTGTTCAACTTTGTATATGTTATATAGAGGTGCGTATAAACATTTTAAACTTAGGCGCCAACATAATGAACGTGCAAGGACACTTGTGTGTTTTCACAGACTTGAAACATTAAAATTAGACTACAATAATATTTTTCTAATCTTTATGAAATTTCGTATACAAGTAGCTTTCAACCCAAATAGAACAAGATATATCACCAGCTACATTTTGTTTACGCAATACGGTTCCGTCCTGACTGGTTCAGCAACAAAAAGAAAACTAAGAGCTGGGAACTTGAAATTTTCAGATCGCTTCCTTATGGTCGATGGTCACTTCAAAATGGTTTTCCGATATTCCTCAGGGAGGCTGCATTTAAAAACGTTAACTAGAAAATTACTTCTGACGCTTTAGCGCTCGCCAACATCTAGGTCATTAGAGGTCTGACGTTAAATAGAGACTTATCTCGCAGATGCTCATACAAAATGAAATCACTCCAAGACAAACAAAACTGGATGGCTGCTCCCTGTCTACTGAGCGGCCGCTAGCAACAAGTCAAATCACTCTCACATGCTGGCACACAAGGGTAGGTGAGAAAATGCTCAGGAAATAGTCGAGAACAAAATCGACTCGTGTTGATTCCATGCGCGAGTTGATACGATTGCCGTCAACGCCTACAATTATACCACATGTATAGATTATGCATAATGCTTTGTGACGAATTACCTATCATTAGTTGTGGTGCACAGAAGCCAAGTCACAATAGCCCACATCGAAATTCGACTTCACGAAATTGCACCAAGATGTGGTGTGCAGCGTTATAGTGACAATTCTTAATTGTACCACAACAATATACCATTCAAATTCAGTCCTTTGGTGACTTCGCAATCTTTATGAAATGAAATTTATATTACACTGCATACAAAATCTGCGTTAAAAATTTAACGATACTAGATCCACGTCTATGACTAGATAAAGTAATTATTTTTAAATTGATCAAAATCGCCAGGAACTCTCACAATAGCATTCCACATTACAAACAATGTCAGTAACAATACATGGCGATCATGTTCATTTGATGTAATCGTCAAACATGTGCACCATGCTTATGTAACAAAAGAACTGCGGCTATCAATAACACAAAATCGCTTAAGTCGATCGGCACACTCTTGGAACACCATAACGGCTCTCATGCCGAAAACTCAAACGGGGCGGGGTAAAAGGGATCTTCACTCAATTTACCGGCATGGCTGGCAGAGTAAGTTACATATGTTCATTCAGGGGCCTCTACAGTAGCGCCGTGACCAAGCAGCGAGCTAGAATCAAGAACACTGACGTGTTAACGCAAAGCGCAAATTTAGGGCACAGGTAGTTCAGGCATCACATCAGGAGGACTTAAAGATCAAACTAGGAAGATTAGTCAAAGTGCACATATCGTATACAGCTCTAATGTACCAATAACGATAAAACCCAAGAAGTATTTACTTATACAACAGAACGATGCAGTAACCGCTTAACTAAAAAAAGTGTTGTAATTACAAAATACGTTAAGCCAAAGAAAAAATTTACGGTCTTTTCGCTTGACCAACGTAGTCGCGTAAAGAATTAGGAAACTCCGCGAAACATTACATTAAAATACCGAAATATGACCATTAAAGAAATAAAATAAAATTCAACTTGTTTCGATATAAGAATTGTAACCATTGGCAAATTAGACATACATTCCACATACTGAAAACTCACATCTACGTACCAAACTCAGCGATGGCAAGTAATAAAGTAACATGTACAAAAGATTAAAATTGGCCACGACTACTCAGCAAGTTTACAACCTTAGGAACCTCTCTTGAACAGCTTCACTCCATAATCATATCAAAGAATATCAGCACGATATATCACATAACGAATCGATTAACTTCCAATAAAGCCAGAATTACTTCCAGCAAAAACCTTGAAGAGTATTGATAAGTTTAACGAGCACTCAATAGCGAAAAACTGCTAGTTGGCAGCCTTCGAGATTGTGTTAAAAATAACCCATTTTACACACGCCCGAGCGCGGCGGCTCAGGCGGAGTGCGGAACCAGTACTACGACAGGGTCGATGGCCGCCCACACACCCCAATAGAAACAATTCAAGTCGCTCCTCTCCTCTCGTCACTCGAACATCCCACCCTCTGAATCGAGAAAGATATTATTTCACCTCCATCAAAGAAGTATATCCCGCTCTATGATATTGACTATAATACGAGCTGATGAGAAAACAAGGTATTGTACGCACTATTACACTTTTAATGTTTGTCAAACGATAACCGGCTCTTTTCATTAAGACTATCCGCAAGAGTAAAACTTTACTTTTTGCTAAACAAAAACCCCTAGGGATGCAATTTAAGGTTTATTATTATTATTTATTTATTGATACCACAAAAATACAGAAAAAATTACAACAGTTAACGTTACAAGGTTGTATCACGATCTTTTAATACACCGTATAAAGGTTTGCCGTGTACATATTGGTCGCAATATGTCCCAACTGCTTTACGCCACGGGCGTTTTAATATTACAAAAGCAGCGACAAGAATTTATTTGCAATAAAAAAAATAGAACAAATTTGCTTCAATTTACTACGCAATGATTATTACGTAAATGTCACATCTTACCATGCAATCCCCTTCGTTGCCTTCATAGAGCTGCATAAAAATTTTAAAACCTTATTTGATTATCGGTACGTCATGAGAGAGATCGTAGATCACAAACGATCGCGCAGCGTTATGACTGAAACGCCATCACACTCCGTACTCTGTTCAATAACACCGAATTCTTTCCATTTAAAATGAACAAAATGGCACTTGGAAGTAACGGCATTATTTGAATTTCGTGTTATATGGTACGTCACGTCGCGCCACGCCACCACGGCTGGGCATCTGCGCGAATCGAGGCCAGGCCGCAAGCGGCATGCCTCGCCGCACGCCCGCCCTTATCGCCTGGTGGCGGGCAACCAACGTTCGTTCCCGCGAGCTGTCTTCCATTCCGCAGAAATGAGAACTGTCACAAGTATCAATCCAGTCGTTCGCAGTACACATCTATTCAGCGCCGTAAAAATATGTATACGTACATTCCTCCTTTCAATAACGTTACTGCATACTGTACTTGAATGAAAATCAAAGGAAGAACACTTTCTTAGAGAAGAGACATATTCCAGTTTGCCCTGAATAAACAAATGAAAATATTCAATACATTAGTCACTATAACCAATCCCTCTTACATTAATATAAAGATTTTTGAAACATTAAATTTAATTCGAACTTGTTTCGATAAGAGGTTTCCTTGGCAATGAAACAAGTCATGTTACTCTTATCGGTTTATGAACAGGCACGGGTATTTACATCAAGTGTGGAGATAATTCTGTGCTTGGCGTATCTGACGTTTGTACACACAAGTGATTTCACCACATAGAAGCAACCCCCGAGAATATAAAAATTAAATAGACTACAAATATCTGTCACTTAGAACGATGCTCCATTTTTGAAGTAATAATTCATCAGCAAAACATTTTCAAGAGCAATTTGCAATTTTCACCTCTTCGTTGATCTTTACTTTTTAGAACTAAAACAAAAATGTGACTATTTTCATGAGAATTTCCACATTTGAGAGGAAGGGGACACGGAGCGCGTCAGCAGAGGGATAAAGAGAACGAGGCTCATTTGCCCCAGGATAATCAGTTTCTCCTGTAAAGTACAAACACTGCGTGCGTGTCAATGGAGCGCATACAATTGTTTCATTCCCTGGAGACAAGTACTCGTTAACTACAACAGCGCAGATAAATGTTATCACCAACTCACGGAATTTTTATAAGTTTTTTTCCGCACTGCAATTCTGGCGTCCCCACTCAATAAAACGTGAAATTTTACAACCAATGACTAAGATCATTCTAATCTCTTACTTTTCTTTAGCGACTCCCAATAAACTCGGAAAAGATACGTTATTCCTTGAGGAATTGACAAGTCATCGCGTAAAAGGGATTTTTCCTCCTGATATTACTTCTTAGTATGTATTCAAGGTGCAACAGAATGCACAAATCAAGTGCCACTATGTTGGATCCATTAATAAACTAGTTTTATTTCATTTAAAGTAACTTATTTCCATTTAACTTAACTTGCAAATAAAAAAAATTAAAATTCCTAACTCTACAATTCAGTTTCGAATTGCACGTTACTAATTCAGCCGTTCCGCAAGCTAATAAAAGCCCTTCACTAACTCGTTCAGCACTTTTTTTAAAAGACCAAAAGAAAAAGGAATGGTTGAACATTCGCCACTTCAAACACTCACTGCCACGACATTTCACGACCTTCTGCATACTCCTAAACCCAAAATACACACCCAAATCAAATAAGGTTATAGTTGAAACTCAAACTATTAAAAAAACAACTTGAAGGTAGAATTTTTCTATCAATCTTCTATCACTTTCAAGAAGTTACGAGACAAACTACACAAGTTTCAAGTAAAAGTGGAATAAACGAGTCAACTTTCAAGATAATTATGTTAATTTACCTAAGAATGTTTCTCAAAATACTACATCAATTGATGTTTCATAGTTAATATCCAGTACCTCATAATACTGCAATTTGTCTTAGTTCATTCCCAAAATGTGAATTTTCAAATGTTTATTAGTCACTGGAAACAAGATTGAATTATATTCGTTCATTGTAATAAAAACAATAGAATTTAAAAAACCAAGAACAAAAAATTTCTTAACACATGTTTGGGAGACATTGAATAGTTCCTGAAAAAGTTACCAGCATTTTAAAGCAAAGCTACACACAAAAGAAAATCTATGAAGAAGTCACAACTAAATTGGGACAAAATGTAAAAAAGCCCTACGCTCATACGACATTGGGGACAATCCTGACCTATGTTGACAAAAATGTTTAAAATCTTTCCATAGCGATGCTTTAATAAAGGATATTATGATATCATCAACCCACCAAGCTAACTCTTAGATGGAAATATTTTTCAACTACATACATTGCACAGAAAACATTTTTCTCACATTTGAAATTGAACTCTGTGCAAGATTAAAATCTGTAACAAATATGTTTGCAATTGATATTGATGTAGAAAACTGAACTTTAACTGGTAAGGATTTACATTAAACCTCTACTAGAATGCTATTTGCATAGCAATGGAGTTGGTTCAAACCAAGTTTTAAACTTGATTTTACCGTACAAATAATTAAAAAAAATTTGTTATTTACCACTTTCTTAATCGTTCTAAGAACATTGCTTTCCAAAATTTAGATATTTTAAAATTTTAATGTAATAGGTTGTTTGGTAGGTGTTCATTAGATCAGTCACAATATTTCACATCCTGGTTGCTTTATAATCAGACAGTAAATAAGTAGAAGGAAGAGAGAATGGATAAGTACTACCATAAGGTGATATATTACTTTTGTGTTCTTTGAAATATTCTTTTGAAATTGGTGTTAATATTTACAAATTAGATAAAAAGTGATGGGACGCTAAGTAGGATTGGTGTTTAACAATTTCATTATTTTTCTTACTTTAATTCCATCCAAGTTCTCTAATATACAAAATTGAATTTCATTGTTTTAAATGTACTTATATTATTTGCAAGACCAATTCATCCTTTTGATATAATTTCAGTGAAGATATAGCTTTTTCATTACCATGGCAGTTTCCTGGCAATAATTCCCTCAAACATCATTGTAAATCTTGGAAAACACTTGAATGACCCATCACCACATTCCCTCATAACTACTAAAATAAATCTAAAAATTATTGTTAATACTCATCAGATCCGTTAAAACTTAACTACCAACCGGGACCTCAATTCCATGCAAGATTATCTCTCTCTCTTTAAAGTAGTGGAAAAAGAAACTTCTGCAGACCAGGCATTGAGTACAACATTTACAATGATATTTTGATATGTATACATGTACTTAACGACATAGGATGCCAACAACTGTCTCAAATTCGCCTCAGCGTTAGTCCGGAAGTTCAAAAGCCACCTTTGCATCGCGGGTATCAGATAGCGACGTCCGTTGTTAGATACGCGGGGTAGGCAGTGCCCAAGCAACACGAAATCACGAGTTAGACCACGCCCACAGTGCAGGTTCGTCAAATCAACTCACTTGAATTTTGAGGACGAAATATCAAACTGATGAATCTATCATATTGTGTTTATAACTTATATGAAGCGAATAACAGGCAGGTACGCGAGTCGATGCAATAAATTAAGAGGTGAGAGAGAATTAAAAATATATTTCCTATTTCGACGCAAAGGCTCCAGAAATTATCTCTAATCAGCTCAGAATTTCCACAGATTTCTTGTACATCAGGACCTATTAATATACCATGGAATATAACTTTGCTCCGACCTTCCAACAAAGGAATCTAGTTTTCTGTTTCATGTTGACTATTCAACAACTTTCGTTTCGATTATTTGTCACAGGGAAACCAACTCCTAAACCTAATACCATATTGTACTAGACCTCATTCAGCCTTAACTGATCGATCTACATATTTATAATGTCAAGACAACGTACAAGCTAATCAGCTAATATAATAAATTCTAAAGTAATATTTCTCAAATATCTCATCCCATCGCCTTAATGATACAATCCAATATACTAGAAAACGATTAAACACATTCATTGGCGTGAAAATAAATTAAACACCAGATAAGTTTCCACAAAAGTGAAATAGTTAGCAACCTGACTAATACATCCTTCCACCACTAGTGTTCTAAATTTAAGACTGGCGCCAAATTTAGTCCGCGTCCGTGACCGACCTAACCCAAAACACACACATCCTTCTTCCATGCGACAAATGAAAACTTCCATCGCACGTCAGACCGTCCAACCTCCGGCGTGCCGTCAGCCACGCCCACCCCCGCGTGCCGCTTTACCTTCCAAGGCACATTGCTCAGGGGACGTGCAGTACGCTAAACGCAACCTTTTTTAGTCCCGCGAGCGTGGGGAAGAGAGACCGCGGGCCAGAGTCGCGCTGGGGACCTATTTCGGGCGGCGGGGCGACTCGAGAGGCCAACGGGTACCACCGTCGCGTACAGCAGCCGGAGGGGAAAGACCGTCTGTCGTCGCCCTCCATCGCTTCGGCTTCAGCCCCACCAACACGCAGGGTCGGCGACATCGAGAACTACATGAACGAACACACGCTTTGCTTGAGCATTCCACTATTATTCACCGGTATTTGGTCGCCATATACCTCGAAATGTCCAGAAGAGAGCCTTATGTCACTTCGCGTCACCCAAAGCTTGACGATAAACGAGTTGGCAAATCAGTATTATACTGAATACGAGCCATTATCTTAAGAGACAACACACAAGTAGAGAGAATTCCAGTTAATGGGAAGATAACATTCCCTTAATTACACTTTTAATAATAAGCAAAATAGACAGCGAGGAAACTGAATAACAGTATTCCCACTACATATAAAAATTAGAAATTCCATGAATATATTAAAAACTAAACTGCAAGGCATAACTAAAAACAAATTTTATTTCGAAGGACAATACGCAAAAATTGTTCCCTTTGTACTAGCAATAAATCAAATAAGAGGAACTGTTGTACAACGATTTTAGTTAACCAATCCACAATGTCAAAGTGAAAAAAGATGCAAATACACGCAGAATTTCCTAAATCGCAGGTTTTTAATAGTTTAAGGTATCGCGCACAGGCAAGGAATTTCGATAGACAAGCCATGCCATTACGACGGCAATGAATCCTTTTGAGGCATCACTCCAACTACCATCATCAACATAACAGAAAAGCCAAGCAAAGATGAAAAACATTTCCGAACTGGGCCTAATTCATTCCATTAACGCCAACATCACACAAATGAATCTAAATATACGAAAGCTCCGCAATACATAGTAAGAAGGCAATAATAGCGCACTAACATTTGCCAATCGTAATTTACCCCATATTCCAAAATCCAACAGGAAACAACAAAAATATGAACTTTACTACATTCAGCAAATTGGAAAGCCTACGAAGAAATACTAGACCGGATATGAAGTTTACTGCAACACAATTTCTCGCATGTGGCATAACGTTATAAGAAGTTAAAATTAAACACGAATAGCGCAAATATGACAATGAACATATTGAGGGTCCACATCTTGAAAAGGTAAGAAATTACTTATATTGTTCATGATATTGAATGCGGATAAAATAAATTTAATGAAAATGGCGGCACCGGCATGTACGCCCGGCTGAACGAACCATACAATTGATATTTTAGAGTAACTACAACACTGGATCGCAGCAAGCATCTACATATGTACATTGCACTCCTTGCATACAAACGCTCTTACCATTTCACCTAAGTAATTTCCACTCCGGTTTTAGCGCGCCACACAATTTCACACCACAAACAGAAACTCCACGACACAAGAGAATAGAGTGTTCCACTGCTCGTTAACTGTGGATCCTAGCCACTAGGATCCCAGTTTTGTATCAATGCGCAAAATCAATGGCGTACATGAGGCGCTTTTCTATTGGCTCGTGGGATACTACTACACAGTACTTCTCAGCACACGTCAACCAATCACAAAAACTGACTTATTTAATGAACTTTATCAATGACTTCCGACCTTTTTAAGATAGTTGCTTCTTTTGATAACGTACCCTAATCTTACACGACTCATCCTATTTACTTGTCTAAGTAAAATCGATTAATGAGAAGGATGTAGTGATAATTATGACTCATTCGAAGAACTATTTCTTTGACACCCACTGTACGCTTGTCATGAGAATTCAGTTCAGGGGTCTACTTCACTTTTCGTGGGGTATTGGTGAAGTGAGTTCTTCTATTTTGGTTCTAAATTTAATTACTTTTCATACCAGGTACGAACTATGAAATTTGAATTCACTGGAAGACAGCTCATCATGTTCCTGCGCATGAGTTTAGGCGATCCTTATTACTCATCGACTCACCGATGAGAACCAATCCCACCAATCAAAAATAAGTTTCGGGGGATATTGCCTAATATGGTAAGAAGGGAGGAAAACTTATTGAGTATTTCTCTTTCATTAAATTTCCTCTGAAAATCTACAATATACTCCTGGCGGATAGATAATAGCACATTTTGTTAAGGGCAATCTTAAAACATCCAACTGTTATAAAATACGTTTTAATAAGTTAGTACATTTGCATACATTTTTGGGAATTTCACACATGATACATTCACTCACATTTGAAATACATATGTACAGGCACCTATATATAAATACAAGTTCAATTTTAACTTTACTATCCATTACACAGAGTATCAAACTACCGAAGTAAAAATTTATAACAAATTTCATCTCATTATGTGGGATACTTTGGAAACTGAAAACCAATACTACAAATGTAATTGCACACAAGAAATCCAAATACTTAGAAACATTTCTCCAACATTGGACATGTAGTGGAGTATTTAAAATAAAACTCGCATCGATATTTCAGACCTCTCAACACATGTTTCCGAGATGTACAACTGAACTATAATATCAAAGAAATAATTTGTACAAGAGAATTCTTCCAATAATTTCTGCAATATAGACAAACAAATATCATTTGTTACATTGTCATGTAATTATTATGAGCATTAGGAATTGATATAAATGAATATTCACTATAAAACACAGAACAAGTTAGCTGCGAAGATTGTTGGAACGAGCTAGCGTCCTAGTTCTTAAACATAATGTTACGTATGAACATCCAAAATTATACATCCAAACAACAACCAGCATGCATGATAATATGAAGTCTAATACAACCAGTGAAAGAATTCAGACTTATCAACAAATTGATCTTGACTAATATATTCAACTAAATAAAAACTAGGTGATGGATCTCTAAAAAAAAGTACCTCAAGGAGTAGAACATCAAAAATGTTAGCCCTGGAACATGTCTGCTTTCTACACCTTCCACTTCTGAGTAACACAAAATACAACAAAACTTAAAAAGAAATCATAAAAATAAACAAGAACTGAAATAAAGAGATGAATGATTACTTCAACTTGAAAAAGTAATAAAACTCCCCAGCAGTTTCTATATTTAAAACAAAATCACCTACCTATCTTCGTTGAAGAAAAAAATAAGCGGTAAACCACAGAACGTCAGGTAGTTAGACAAAATTTACCTGAATGACATACGTCATTAATAAGTAGGAGAAGGGACCAAATACATAGATACTTCACTGAAATACAGGATAGTATGGACGATGAGGTAATAAGTGTGTATTTGGAAGAAATGATACGTTTTTTCCACTATTGAAGAAGTGAAAGTTATTTCAAGAAGAACCAATTCATTCTAAAGAAATATTTATCACTGACTACTTCAGATTTTATTGGACTATTATTAAAAAGAAAAAAAACTTCAATTAATGGTTTATACCACTATAACTTCCTAAAACATAATTATAAAAATTGAATAAGTCAAAAGGCAAAATAAATACAAAGAATTGTCTTAAATAAATAGCATAAATAAATGTTTTACAATTTTCATTAATGAAGGAAAACAAAAACAAACTTTCCTTAATACAGACATTAGTCCAACTAATCCAGGAAATGTATGATTAAGAAATGAAAATGTAAATAAACAAAATGACGAACGAGAAATATTGGAGTCCAAAAATAACGTACTGGGGTACTAGAATACTCAGTCAGATGAAAACAAAATATAATATATCACTTAATCTGTACACAATAATGAATTCACTGACAATTAACAAATGAAATATATAGACACATCCTTTATTGCATAGGAATACCCAATAAAAAGTCCGGCAACACCACATATGAGTTAATAAATTGTGTCTTGTGAAAGTCTGTATGAAACAACATCGTATTCATCACCAAGAAGACTCGTAGCTAGGAACGTAATGGCAGATCAGAACCGCTACTTGGTAATATCATCTGTCTGTCTGAATAAATTTGACTCAATGAACCACATTTCTACACTAACACCAGATGCTCATTTGAGAGGTCTTGTTTAGGAAGGCCTTTCATCACACATGATACCTTTTAACAGTTGATGAATTAGAATTTTACTGTATCACACATAGTTTCATAACAATAAAACAAAAATCACACTCAATTGCTTCTTCAGATGAGTCCCCTTTTCTTCTTGTAATCTTCAAGATTGAGTGAGCGTCTAGGTCCTGTATCTTTCACCATTGAAACAGGCTTGGGAGTTACACTGACTGGATTATCTGAGAAGAGGAGAATTTTATTAACAATATTATTATTCCAAATTGCTATCACAAAATAAATGATAACTACAATCAGGAATACTCCAATAAACTATTAACAGCAGAGGTAAAGAAAAATTTAAAAACAAATATATTTATATTTTTTTCTTCACAAAGAGTATAAAATTGTTTCAAATTTCAATTTTGTTTGGAAGTTCAAAATTTTTACACATGCCATAACACAACTTAGGTCACTAACAATATACAAATTTCATACCTTATTTTGAAGGGTACCATTAAAAGTATAATGTAATCATCAAATGTAATCAACAGTTAGTCTTTTGTGTTTGTATATCACAGAATTGTTACAATTTACAACTTCCTGAACTTCTTTTCTTATTAATTCCCAAAATACAATTTGATTAATGGTTGTTTATACTATTATAATGTTGTTTATGCCCTGTATCATGCATTAATGGAAAATGACCCATGTACCATTCAAGTACAAAATTTATAAGAGTGATCAATAGTTAGAGAAACAACTTATCAGGAATACATTATTGCCAAGGACTCATCATCTATGAAAAGAAAAGTTAAAGTAAGGTGGGTATCCACAGTGCTATCAAACATACACACACATTACAGACATTCCAAATAAACTGGATTTTCATTTCTATTCCAACATTATAAAATTGATTTCTGTGTTACTCAAATGGTTTTCTAACACCGTTTCTCACAATGAAATTCAAAGGTTTTGTGAGAAAGTTGTCTTTTACTTTCAGTGGTATATAAGCTACATCTTCAATTTCCTAATCAGAAAGATCAGATTGTTCTAAAATCATAGTTCTCTCAGCTGTATGTATTTTCAAAGTTAACAGATTATAGCAAATTATTTAAAAAAAACCTGTAAAATTCAAGAAGAATAAATAAAAATATGGCAATGCACAGACACTCATCACACCAAAATACATTTCAAAATCCTGTACACTCCCAGATAAAAAGAAGCCATGACCACTACATTCATTTGTTTTGGCTGCACCTGTGATGGACATATCTCGGCACTGAGATGTCTGCCTCCTGGAGAAGACAACTCAAAGCACCAACAGAGCTAAAATATTTTTACAATATTTTTATTGTATATTTAAGAAATTTGAAGATTCATATTCTCTAACAAACATTTAAAATATACAATAGCATAAACACGTTACTAAAAATTACTATAGCACTGGTATATATAGCTTCAAGAAGGTAGTCATGCACGAATTCTGTACTTCAATAATAATACCTAAATTAAACAAATTCACATAAGCTGTTACTGAAATATGGAATATATAACTTGTACTCACAGAATGCGAGAAAAAGAAAACAAAAAAATTTGGGGCATTAGCCTAATATGAGTGCAGCAAATTCAAATAGAAAGTGATTTCCTTAATCTACACTTAAATACATCATATTTATATTATTTGTGTAATTCCAATAGATGAAATCATCAATTTCTGTAAAATTCATAACTCAAATTTTCTTTACAAGAATCCTTATGATGAATAAAATATCAAAGAAATGTGGAATGAGTAATGTTGAGCAAACACTAGATTAATTATGTTCTATAAGAAAGTGTTTCAGGAGCTCTCCTTGTCGATCTCAACTGCCAACTGATCATTAGTGAAAGGGTGGGTGGAAGAAAGATTCCTTTCCAACAGAACTTCAAAATTAATCTGTGTATTAATTTGTATACATGTATAAACAATTCTGTATGAGACAAACTTTGGAAAGATGCCTTATATAATTCATATTTAACTAAAATAGCACAAAAATGATGTTCCAAATTGTTAATAATAAACAAAGTTCGTAATTATATGCTTTCAAATACCAGTTATCAAATTTAAAATTTTGAAATATTTAAACTGGAATTGAACGTGGTAGCGATTGTGATGCCTCAGTATATATTATTGTACACATCTGTCACCAACACACAGCAGCTTGCTTGCAGAGAGCTTTCGTCCATTATAACTAGCCAATTTAAAAAGAAAGTGTCTTCAATCATTTGATTGAATGTATGAATTTAGCTATTATGTTTGTAATAAAACTCACAAGATTGTTAAATTACAAATACGGTAGTTGGAGTTTTTACAACTAAGAACAATTAATAAAAATACATAATTTTTTAAATCTTTTTTTCAACAACTCAATTGCTCCCAAATTCTGAATGACCTTTTTCATCAAAATCACTTATCAGTTATAATATGAATATTTTCAACCCACAAATAACCAACAAATCCAATATGTAAATTTCTCCAAATTTCATGCGTCTAAAATTTTTCTTTCTTTACTAACATCTGTTTCTGTATTGATGCAGGTTTTCATGACTCTTCTGTCAATATTTGAAACTTCTTTTGAGATATTAAACAGTGTCATGTCATTTGATTAAAACTCAACATTTGACAACGCACCTTAATGTTCCGAAAGAAGCAAAATATAGGAGGTTGATGTAATATGGATTAAGTTATTAAAAAATATAATGTCACAATTATGAGGATTTCCATATTTCTATTGCAAAAAACCAACAATCATATCTTAAGAAATGGGGGGCAAAAAATAAAAAAATATTTACAAAAAATTAAGACAATTCCAAAAGAATGAAAATTGCATATGGACTATTATATATTGGAATGGCCAAACAAGCCTTAGAAATGAACAGGAGAGTATTTTTTAATTTTATTTTATGACTGGTATGATGAGATTCAAGTCATGAGACTGATAATACTTAATCATAGGCAGATCCGGGATTTTATTTGGAGAGGGAATTCAATCTCAGAGGGTGTTGGGGTATGGAAAATTTGGTGCAAAATTGATGTAATTTTGAAGCAATTTATAATTCTGTAAGAACAAATTTTTCTATCTAATGCGAGTAATAGGTCAACATACCAATCATAACTTTATAATAGAAGAGGTACTTCTCTAAATATATAGACTTGCTATCAGAGTAAAAATAACAGATATCCTGGTTTACCCTTTAATAGAAAGAACTTAACATTGGCTTATTTTATCCTGTGTTGACCAATAAGGAAACAAAAAGCAAACATACATTTTTGTAGTAAGGTATAGTATGGTTAGTAATAGCCAGTCCACAAGCACAGATCGAATGGCCACACTGTATTTAAGGGGCATTGAAATTTTAAAAACTATCAAATCAATCATACTGAGTCAAATTTACCTAAATGATTAAAATGCTTTTTTTCTTCTGTTCAGATCTCCGAAACTGTACAGCAAATATAAACTTACTTGGCAGAGGTACTTCCAGATCAATTTTTATGTCAAAGTCATGTGCTGAGAATAGATCATCTGTTTTGCTCGGAGGCCTGGCTGGATCTTTCTTTTTATCCATTTCTGGCTTTTCTTTATCCTTTGTAGTCACAGCAGCGGTAGGCTCTGATACCTTTTCCACTTCCTCCTCTACTTGGTCCTACAATTACAAGCAGCAAGTTTGATAGCCGTCATCACTCAACATGAAAATGCAAATAGTTAGGTATTTTTTACTGATTAAATGAGGACAATGAATATGCTTTGTTAACACCACATAATTGAACGATGGTAGTGGAAATGAAATTAATTTAGTTTAGGAGTATGCATAGAAAATTATTATTCAATACTTTAGCATAAACTGAATTTTAATTTTTAGCAACACTTCTAGTGACACGCAACTTAAATCATACAATCATTTATAAAGGTTAACAACAAAGAAAAGTTCTCTTCATACGGTAATTTTGACAGATTCTATCCCCAAGAATACACTAAGCACCCATTCTATAGCATGCTGAGCTGGCCTACAAGTCAATCTTGAGATACGTTTAACTCCAATACCTCACAGACATGAACCTTAGCCACGCTGTTAGCTAATTAAAACAATGCACTAATTCCTTCCGGTGAGCAACTTACGGGTTTTGGAGCAGGTGCATCATTTCTTGGGGCATCTGAAGAATCGTCTCCATGAGCTTTGAACACCATACGAGGCTTTGTACTTCTTCGGGTGAAAGGATCATCAATCTTTTTCCCTTTGTTGGCACGAACTTCCTCCTACAATAAATAAAACAAAATAAGATACAAGCTTGATGCTGTGCTTATAAAGCATACCAGTTGGTAAAATGTTCAACTATTCATCTTGTGGGTTTACTGCATACAATCATCCAGATAATTACATTTCTTCTGTAACCATAAACAGAACAGGTCACAATCAGCATCCATTCTGGAGACACCCTCCTTAATCTCCCTATCCAGTTAACACACAAATCAACACTTTCTTCACAAGAACATATGTGCGTCAACATTTACAATAATATTTCGTGTGAACATTTTGAAAATTTCCAGTTGTACACGGATACTTTCCTAGTGACTATTTCCTGTTCAAAAAGTTTTTTGTATAAATAAATAAATTTATTGTAAAAAAACCGTACAAACTGTATGACCATGTGGGGGGACAATACACTAATTAACATGTTATGCATGTTTCAACGCTGCAATAAATTTAATCTAGAAATCTATTCTGGGGTAAATACAACATAAAACTTATATTCAGTTACCAGTAGTTACTATAATGTGGGGTATTAGAATGAGTTATGCTGAATAAACAATAAAGATTGATTATTCATCCTTACTAATATATAAATGCGTAACGAGAAAGCATGTCTGTATGTTTGCTACTTAATCACAGCTAAACCACTGATTGGTTGTGTTGAAATTTGGCAAGGATATAGTCAAGATGTTCAGGATGAACATAAGCTAATTTTTATTTTTAAAATGTGTAAAAAGAAAGATAGAAAATGATTTTGACCATAAATGTCAAAGAAATCGAGAAAAAAGAGGTATATTTGCTTATGCTGCCTAAACAGTTAGAGATAGGTGACAAGTTTGAATGGCAATATTGTTCACCTTAAAGAGTATTACAAAAAATTTCTGTGACAGCGTATGACTATCTACAAAGGTTTCCCTACATTATCGAAAAAATGTTATTAAAAAGAGGAGTGTTAAAATACTTCAAATTAAGAGAATAATTTAAGAAGAAAACGATCAATCATTTTCAAATTTATTAAATATTTCGTGTTGTGAAATTAACAATGATTAAAAGCATCTTTAAATTGTAAAATTTGGGCAAATGTTCCAGATTTTCAAAGAGTTTTAATAAAAGGGTGCAGGCGGCTGCCGCCTTTGCGTTTTGCCTCAGAAGCGAAAATTTGACCTGCGCTGCTCTCGGCAAGTGGGTTTGTTGGACTAACAAGTAAAAAGAATTACTGGTAATCAGCTAGTAGATATATAAAACCTAACATCAACCTGAACCTGATCAGCCATATACAAGGAAGAGTATATGAGAAATTTTTTGAATAGTTTACAAGAAAGAATACAATTTTGAATCATGCAACATTGAAAATATATGAGCCTTTACAAGCAAAATGATTTAACCCTTTGACCATAAATGTAAGGTGCAATTAGAAGGACAAGTTTGATTCAGTGTTCAAAACGTGTTTGGCACTTCATCAAGTCTGAAAGAGAGAGGACCTACAGTCGGCTGTCAGTTTCCTGGCACCTTAGGGGCCGTCTGCAAAATGTGTAACACAAAAATTACTTATGTTGAAGATCCCCCCTCCCCTCTATAGCACACTTCTTAACCCAACCCCTCACAATAATAATGTTTTTTTTTTTTTTTTTNAGCTGGGAACAAATGGAGAGTTATTTTCATACTCAGACTTAATTAAAATATAGATTGAGTGATGTCAGCCACACCCAACTCCACAGCTAGTTCCTGAAGTACTTTATTCTGCCATTCTGACTTAATTGTTTGTTCCTCACAGAGCAGTTAACGACTGCAGAGACAATCTTGCAAGTTTGAAGAAACCTACAAACAAACTTTCACATAGCATAATCAACTTAGTTGTACAGCAGTTCCCAGGGTTTATATTTTATCCTAAGTTGACATTATCACATTATCATATTTATTAAATCAGAAAGTTTACATAGTTAATTGCTTGACTAGGGCAATGTTCACAAGTTGGGACATGAAATGCAAATATTTTAATCTATTTGTGGACCAGATATGTTTTTAAAACGAATCAATAGAGCATAATGGATATAGGGGCAAACAACATTTAATACAGCACCTTTATGAAAACGAAAAATTTGAGGTGGGGCACAGGTCCCTAGAGCACCCCCACCATACGAGTGTGAATAATGGAACACATTATCAATAATTTCCCGAGCCTAGTTTATAGAGTTCTCCCATCCTCTTCAACTCTGTTTTAAATTAAGTTTGTAAAATGAGAACTTGGATTTCTCAAGTATTCGCCGATACTGTTGCGGCTGAAGTGAAACAGCAGTAAGACTCGAAGGTAAGATGTAAAACAATTGCACCTCATAATTTCAGATGCTCATAATTGCACCTTGTAACAATCGCCTTAATTTTCAACTAAAACTTGTTTTCAACAGAAACATACTTTTCAAAATAAAGTAGAAATAAAATATATCCTTTAAGTACTTTATACTGAGAATTTATTATACCTATATAAGGAGAAAGACCCGATAAACTTAGCTTGAAGAAAATGGCAAGGATAGGAAAAAAAATCTCCGCACAGAGTGCAGGGGCCGTAGCGACACTGCCTTCCATTAACACAATATGATGTTATAGTGTTTGTTGGACATGTTAATGTCTTATAGCAAGTACCATGAAAAACTATAATAATACTTTAAAATAATGATAATTATTCACCTAACACAAGATGTATTATTCTAATTGTATAGTTAAATCCAATCAGTTGGCAACAGAAGTTTAAACACAATTAATTCAAAGCATAATGTAGAATAAAAATGATATTTTTCTCTTTATATGCATTCAATTTTTCTCAAAACAACAAAAAGTAATACGTATGCTAGGTCTTTATTTCATTTTTTGAAAGAACTGTTTCAAGGGTTCGTCTAAACAACACATACCAACTATTTGATAAAATTTATGCTTCCAGAATCCAAAATATTTGATTCCAAATTATATTACCTCTAAAAACAGATCTTTCTTACTCATTATACCGCCATTAAAGTTGTCGAATAATATTAAAAAAGAAAAGAAAGAAAGAAAGAAGTTAATGAAATTAAACTTCATGTAGTAACCTATTAAAATCAAAATTAATTTATATTCTTACCATAATAGCCTTTTCAGCTTCTTCAACATTTTTCTTTCGATTTCGGTCGTTGATATAGCTGATAGAGGATATTGTTGATGTTCGCAATTTATCTAGTTCCTCTGCACGTTCCTCCAATTCTGCTAATTTTTGGCTGATGCGTGCGGCGTCCACATCATCCCCTCTTCATGCAGAAATAAACAAAACAAACTCATTCACCGCTTCACACTACAAAGATATGAAAATCACTTCAAGAAGAGAAGACCTCAAGACTAACGATAGTGTGCTTGAGTCTAATATGGACTTCCTCGATGCATAGGATGGATGATGCAGAATAAATTTAAGAAAATTTACTTTTGATTTAAAAACCATGTGAACTATAGTATGATGAATATGATGCATCATGACTAAGCTTGGTTTTTCCAGCAATAATTTTCTCCTGGATTTGAGTTTAATACAATTTTTACACAAATTTTGATATTTTCTAATACTTTAAAAGTAAAAAAAATGGTGCACTGACATTAACCTTCTTTGCTTCCTATCAATATTCCAGGTATCAAAAATAATAAATGTATACATTTTCCACACATGTCAGTAACTTAGGAAATATATGTAACTAACAAGTATTTACATCCACCTACAGTTAACTCTCCAGAATTTAATAAAGCTATCACATTGTAAATCATGAAAACCTATAATTCCTAAATCTCGTTTTGAAGATTTCATTTATAGAAGTTTCATTCACGTAACAGTTCAAACACACAAAAAGAGGTACATAAAAATAGATATCTTTTAAAAATATATGAATACATACTGGATAGTCATATTCACAAACAAAATTTATTAAAATTACAAAACTCTTCACCTACTTTGAGACAGCCATATCTCTCTGATACATCAGCTGAGTTTTCTTCATAGCATAATTGTAAGGAGTAGTTTTGAAACGCTCTTTTTCTCGAACAATCTGAATAGAAAAATTCAAAATAAAAAGAGCAAAATGCAAAGATGTCCAACTACAATTGATAAGAGATTAATAAAAACTAACCTTCTCCACGTCCTCTTCTTTAAATTCGTAGATCATTGCTTCTTTGATCTCTTTTAGTTTGTTGTCCACTTCATCCATGGTGGGAACAGAAATTCCCTGCAGAGCACAGGTTTCTCTCCACTTCATGAATTCACTATCAGTGAACTCTTGATTACTAATGAATTCCAAACGAAATACTCGTTCATGAGCTCCGTGTCTGCACACAAAACAAACAATTACTATCATGCTCAAAACAATATAAATCAAGGTTGTCTTCTAGTATTTCTACCTTTTAGTTGTATCATAAAAAGGAATTTGGCTCATTTAATGTTTTTGACATAATGGAAAATACTTTATCGATACCTAAGCAGGTATTGAATTCATCGATAAGAAAGCCAAAAGCAAGCAAGCACAGAATTGTGGAAAACAAGGGAAACCTATTCAAAGATTTCATTAGAACACGCGCAATGCTATAAATAGTGCGTCACCACACCAACAAAGAAAATCCATGATTAGGAAACATGCTTCCCTCAAAATTATAACAATGCCTGGATTCAGACTTCTGGATCAAAAGCAAAATCTGGCAAGTGGTTGAGAAACTTAAGAGAAAAAAAACAAAGTAGGGTTTCTCACCTCAGTCTTAAACCTTTATTGGTTCTTGTGTTTCCCAACTGATATATTTTTCCAGTTTCACAAACTCCAGCAACTTCACAGACCTAAAGTTTTGTATTACAATTAGATATCTCATAAAAGACAATACAAAATTGAGATAGAAAAGATCACATTTAGATGTAATCCATTCGAACCTACAATGACATTACTTACTCGATACACTGGTTTTCCATTGTTATTTCCGATGCCTATACGGACAAAGCAACCAGTAACAACTCGATCAAAGAATGGTAAATGAACAAATCTGGAAGCAAATCAAGTTATTCAAATTGAATTGTATTTTACAATAAACAAGAATTTCTTCACATAACCTCTACAAAATAAACCCATTATTCCTTCAATCCTGACACCTACAGTCAACATATGGACTGTCCCCATAGAAAACAAAGCTCACATTGTGACTGTTCCATTTAAAATAAGTACAAAGTATTCCAGTATAACAAGGCAATGCCAATTTATGTTGGAAACCTTCCAAAGACTTGTTTACAGTTGACACAAACATGTTAAATGTCAAGAAATACATATCACAGTAACCAAATTATACATTGAATGAAAGAAGAAAAATGATTGTATTTCTTACCTCTCCATTTTGTGTCGTGAGAGTCTAATTTTGTTTAATTCTTCCTTCTTTGTGACAAATACGACTTTCTTTTTAGTTCTTGATCCAGAGACAGACCTGTAAAGAATTTCAACAAATACCCAATACTTCATTTAAGAGATAAACAGTTCAATACAATATTGTATATATGATGTCAGTCACACATTCCACAATTTTTTCTCCTCAGAATGTCTTTTGGAAATTCTCACTTGAATCACCAACTACAACCGATCAAGTGTTATCCCTTTCAAGTCACTTACCTTTACATGCTATATATATATATATCTTGGAGCCAATATTAATATATTTTTACATGCTCGACTGATTCTATTTATTAGAGCGTTTCTTATTTTGAATGTACATAGAAAACTGTAGGTAAAGATATCCAATTATTTGACAAAGCCACATGTATGGCAGATAGAGGACAATAATCTTATCAGCTCTATGTGGATCATCTACTGCAGCTATTGATTTCATGACTCAGAATTAGGTGAGGTTTCTACTGATCATTAGTCTCAACAATTCCATAATGGTGAATAAATAAATATTTATGTGGAGTGTCTCATTCAAAAGCAGAATATCAAAAAAATCTAAAAGTACAAGGAATTAAAAATTAGAAGATGATTTCATTTTTTGAAAGATATTACTCACGCAACAAAGAAATTAATTAACAAAATTATTGATCAATGCTAATTACAAAGAGGAAAATCTTTTAACAATACATCAAGTATTTAGCAAATATATTGTAGAGATTGTAACGAATTTATAAAATGGCATACAATAAGGAATATTGAAATTAGAACAACATTTCAAGCATATTAAACTTGGACAGATTGAGAAGTCTAAGGTAGCACATGAGGAGAGTTGTTGAAAGACATTTAAAAGCATTTTTGTTGGTTGGTTTGGATTTATCACTTACACAGTGCTGACGGGAAACATTATACTGTAAAAATCTGTCCACCAGTCTGCAGTAGATGAGTACAGAATAATGAATTTTTTTATGCATTCTCATTTTAAAAAAAGTGCTGCTGACAAAATTTAAAGTATTTTATTTCACGTTCTAAAGTATTATGTTATAAAACATGTTCCTAGACCCAAACTTTCACTTGAAGTTTGATACATTATTAAAGGATCTTTTTTTTTAGTTGAGCTAAACTAAGACTCAAATTAATCTCCTATACGATTCCAATATTTTGAATGAACCAAAAAATATTGACACACAGGAAGAATAGTATAGAGGAGGATTGCGTCTAAAATCATTTATTTTATGAAGTACAATAATATAATCTTTATCTTCCTATAAATATCATACCTCTTATCAGAATCTGAATCACTGCTGCTGTGAGAAGATGAGCTACTGCTCTGACTCTTCCGGCGCTGTGGTTCCTCTTTCTCAGACTTCTCACTATCCGACGCGCTGTCATCCGAGTAAATGTCAGAGGCCTTTAGTTTGGTCTTGGAACTGCTATTCTTCTCTTCCTTAGCCTCCTCCGCTTCCTCCTCTTCTGGTTCAGGAGCACCCTCTTTCTCTTCTTCTCGTCTCTTTTCCTGTTCTATGCGCTGCTGTTTCTCCTTCTCCTCTGTAAAATTTGAGAGCAAATGTTATTTCAATATTTCTATTACTCAAGTAGAAAAAAGTTTTAGTTACAAATAAAGAATTCAGTATTTTAAGACAAAGATCAAGTCTCATGACATTGCAGACAAACATGATCAATTATAGTACCTCTTTCCTTCCTCTCTTCACGCCGTGCCTTCAAAAGATTCATTGCATGAGCTTTTTTGTCAATTTTGCCACGATTTTCTTCAATTGTCTTCTTACGATCCTTACTCCTTTCCTTAGCATCCATTTTCTCTTCTTTTTTCTTCTCCTGGTCACGTTTCTTTTTCATCTCTTGTTTCTTTGCTAAACGTAATTTCTTTTCAATTTCAAACCTACAAAACAAAGAATATCAAATGTCCTTCATATAGAATGAAAAATAGAAATTACACTCCATGATATTTGGAATACACCAATGTAGTTCTACTCTGAAAACTAAAAATTCAAATGGATTCCATCTCTCACTGACCTTGTTTTCATAACTTCTCTCTGCTCAATCCGTTTAAAGATTTCTTGTTCACGTTCCTTCTCAGTCATTTGCGCTAGACGAGCCTGATCCTCTTCATCTCCCATTAAGTTGTCATCGTAACCATCATTAAATTCTTCCTGACTCAAGTCAGAGCTGTCTGAATCACTCCCTTCAGAATCAGACACTTCTCCTAAAATCACGCATAAAAGACAACCAAATGACAAAACAGTCATTTCTAGAAGATAATGAAAGATGAGACCATTGCCATTTCAATCTCCAAAACTTTAAAGGCATAATTGTAAAGCCGTAACAGTCACTCCTTCCCAATACGAACAAAGAAATGCTTAATTTAATCATCTGTGGCCAGCTTGGCACATTTTTACAATGCACTATTCCAAGCATTCAAGAGTTAATTCAAGTCGATAATGCAGTTGAAAAACAAGTAAATGTTCATAAAAAAACAGTCTATTCATTTTAGAGATTGTAAATTGATATCAATCAAGGTTGTGCAATAATAAAAAAATGTTTCAATAAACTTTGATTTTCTTAAATTTTAGATGGTTTAATTACTAGTAGTTTTGTTTTTATTCTGTTACTATTTCATTCCACCTTACAAAACTTGCAATGTACATGACAATTGGCATATAAACCTAATATTTCTAAATGCAAAGCTATTATTAATATTTATTCTACATTGTTTCTTCATAACTAAAATATTACTTTAGTAGGACACATTTACATAAGTAACATATTATGAAGTATAAATCTTGCTATAGTTAAATTTATAATTTCTGTAGTTGTATTCCACTCTTACCTAGTTTACCACAAGTATTCTGATCAAATGGATCAAAATACAACAATTCCTTGCTTGTTTCCTGAGTAAAAATACCTCCTATTCCTCCGTGTGGTAATATACCAATTTAAATGCGATGATAACAATTCTGTCACGCAGCTCCTCTACCAACACCTGGCAAACCAATCAATTAACATCTCCCATTGCTGGCAGAATTAGACCAATTCATAAAGGGGAGGAAGATCAAGTAGATAATAGAGAAGAAAAATTAAATCACTTTTGAAAAAGCAATGAAGTAATGAATCTTCATCTAATTGAAGACTGTTTTATTGATCATCATATATCTGAATGATCTAATACAAAAGCATTTCAGCTAAGATGAAGTTTCTCACATTCAGTTCATATTCATTCTGTTTATTCTTACAGTAAAGCAATAGGGAACAAAAGAAGAATTTTGTATTAAAAATATATTGGTACTAATGTTTGTCAAATCGGTTTTGTTCATTTTCAGGAATCTTGCAGCAATTCCTCTGCTGTTCCACAAAAAATAGATGATCTCTACGTGGAACTGCACAATCTCATTCCATAGATTCATTTATACTTACTGTTTCTCAGGCTTACCATTGCTGTACCAAATAAGGAATTACACTGTGACATTCTAATTAGAAGACATGAAGGAAGGTTTGTTCAGAATAGTTAGGTTAATGTATCATAATAAGTGAACCATTTTGTCTTCTCATTAAAAGAAGTGTGCACTGATCATGTTTTCAGGTACTGTACAAGGGTTTTATAATGACATATAGCGCATCAATGCATTACAATGTAGTACACTAAAAGGCAATACACAAAGGAGAGGGAGGGGATGACATTTAAGATACTTCATCCATCAAATTTGAGACAAAATAATCAGAAGATATAAAGGAGAGTTGAGGGTGGGGGGCAGGGGTGCATCCTTGGAACAAAAATCACATCAACCTATTCTTCAATATTAGTTTAAATGCAACTTGCTTTCCCCTTCACATAGAACATTTATCCTCATACAGAAGAAAACAAAATTAGCACACTAACAGAGTTAGTCTATTACTTACCTTCTTCTGGTTCAGACCGCTTCCCTTTCTCATCTTCATCATCATCACTCCCAGAGGATGATTTTGTAACTGTCCTCTTCCCAGTCCGTTTAGCTGGTTTTGGCTTTTTCTTTTTTTTATTATTATTTCCTCTAGCGTCCCAATCATCATCTGAATCAGAGGTATCAGAATCCGTAAAAGTAGTTTCTGGCTTCTTTGTGCTATTCTCATTAGGTGCTTCATCTTGTTGCTTTGCCTTTTTCTTTTTGGACAAAGATAATAATTCCTAAAAAGATAGCAAAGTCACAGTACCCTGTTTGAACACACACTAGGGAAGATATCAAATAACAATCCACAAGAATAGAAACTAACTTCAATTCCATGTACATGCACCTGTCTCAACTTTCCACTGAATAAATTCTAATAACTTTGTCCTCATTCTCATAGGTATTACAAACGAAATGGAATTTAAATCAACTGTAACCATCACGCGAAGTATTTTTAAAAAGAGTAGTTACGAACTCTTTAAAAATTCTTTAATTACGACGTTTATTTATAGTCCTGTCACAACTATTAGAAACACACAGATAAAAGACAACGCCACAACAACAACAAAAATAAATGCATGATCTTCAACAAAAATTCAACAATACACGAAGAAATAATCACCATGAAAGTAGGAGAGAGGTTAAATATGAGCATGATAAATCGATAACATTCCTACTTACAGAATCCAAATCTGAATCACTACTATCACTTTCACCACTTTCGGATTCAATAAGAACTTGACTTTTTCGTTTAACCATCGTTCACTTCCTTCGTAGTAGTCGAGAATAAGTTTTTCAAACAATACAATGACAAGGATACGAGATCCACAAGCCACTCTCCAGCTAGCAGTGTGAATGCTACTACACTCGGAGCGGCAAACTCACGAACAAATTACAGTCGGCCAAAACATTCTAAAGCCGATTACCAACATACGTCATCGAAGAAGCATGATTAATTTACGTGACACAGAGCTTGAAAAAACATTCCTCAATGTTTGAATAACGAAAGTATGTTTGTACTAGCTGCACAACTATTTTATGGCATAAAAATGCCATTAGCTTGGGTCAAGAGATAAGGAGAGTAATTTGAGTTTTTATTTACAATGGCCACACTGCTACCAAACTACCCACAAGTTCAGAGGAAACAAATGATTCACGCCAGCAAGAGAACACTAACCACATTCGAATGAAGTATTTGTAAGTTTGGTATCGCAACTAGAGTAAAATGTCACAATCAGCTATTAGCGCACGGATCAAATCGCAGACATCCAATTCGAAAGTCATTCAACTGAAAGCTCAAACTAGCAATCAAAAAGTAAAACTACAATGTTGCCATTTTTAACCATTTTTAATCTGTTTCACCTGAATGATATGATTTCTTTAAAGAATCAATGATTGACTAGAACTCAAATACATAAACTAATGAGGTCACATCTACGTCAGGCATCAACACTAATTCAAATGGAAATAAAATACTAATATGTATAAGATAGTGACTAAATTGCTTGTATCCACTCCTTTTACATTGTAAACACAAAACAGTTTTGTCTTGAGCACTATTCTCGTTCACAAAGTCCCAGAGTTTACAAAAACAAGATCTAAATTATCAGTTTTCAACGCAGCAACCTTAAACTACACCTAGGAACTTTAAACTACACAATGATGATAAAGCTCACAAGAGGGCTTCAATATGAATTGCACGGTACAAAATAAAACTTAACCAGTACATACATCATTAATAACTGTAAGATATAAATTGAGCAATGTAGATAACTCTAGTTTTGCTTCTTTGTCAAGAAATTTCAGTTAACACATAACCAGGAAAACTAATGAAACCTTTTTGTCCTCTGAATTTCCAGTATACTACACTGTACAGTCCGCGTCTTGAGACTGTTAGGTTGGCTGAACTCTATGAAACAACACGTTTTTTCTTGAAGTAAGCACAGCTACATTTTGCCTCTTTTTTTAAATGGAGTTTATATCAGAACTGTAGAAAAACTATCAACAGAAGAAATAAACAGAGTTCAAAACTTCAGTCAAGTCGAAGTCTCCTTTTGGAGGAATTTGTTTAAGTAGTCCATTCAACAATAATCCTGGGCCATATATTTCTGCATCGCTGTAAAACAAAGATAACACAAAAATGTAATTTCAGCCGAATAACTTAACAATTTGAGTTTTTCATTGCAATATTCAGATAATCGAAGTTACCTTCGTTTGTAACCAAATTTGTCAATCAAGAATTGTGAAAGATCTTCCAAAATTGGTTCTGAATGAAGAGCTACAAACTGCTTTCTGCAAATCTAAACAAGTAACAAATAAAGTAAGTAAATTAAAGGCTGGAAAGAAGAAGAATAGAAGTAACAAATATTCAATAAATCCAAAGTTACTTAAATCAAGGCACTTAGGGAATGGTTCCATGCTAAGACAACTGATCACAAGTACAACATGAAGGCAATTTACTCGAAGGAAAAGGAAACATCAAGAAAATCTTTATTTTGAGTATCAGGTAGAAAATGGAGCCCAACGGAACAGTGAATGGAGGTTGCATGTATATAAAAATAAAACTTTCCATCAAATTTGAAAAACATTTTGATTGACTCACAAATTAGTGAACACTCCATTCATTGACTACCCCCCAAATCCACTTACAAGGAGGCAATCATTTTCCAAACCATCCTTCCAGACTAGTAGATCAGAGTCCTGATACTTCTTGTTGAGACATTTTAATCAATCCTCATTAAATATGGAAGAATATTTAGAAATTAGTGATAACCCCTTAAAAATTTATGTTTAGGAAGTAAACAAAACTGTGATGAATAATAAATTCTTGACAAGGAAGAAAAAGAGGATGTCAAAATTAACAATCCCTTAGTTACTCAGATTTAAGGTTTGCCTAAAATTCACAAACCTGAAATGAAAATAAGATCCATTTTCAGCAAAATAGGTGTACCCAACTATAATTTAACAATATTTGAGTCTCCCTAAATTTGAAACATTAAGTATTAAGAACTCTTTTAAGCTTATCAAGAAACTGGAAGATAAGGAACTTGATGAAGATGACGTAATGGTGTCATTCGATGTGGTCTTTCTATTTCCCAACATGCCTAGACAAATTATTGGAAATTTTGAAAAAGTGGTTACTCTCCTTGAGCATGGAAATTGACAAAATTGATGAATTTTTTAAAGCCAACAAAATTGTTTATTAACCAAGATTTGAAGTAAAATGTTACCTTCAAACACTTGGATTACCAATGGGAAATTCATTTTTTTGGCAAACTTTTTTATGAGCAATTTTGAAACTCATATCACCAAGGCATTTCTGTGGATGTTTAGAATTTGGTACAGATATGTAGATGATATCTTCTGTGTCATTAAAACAAGACATATTGAAGATGCTCTCAAATTACTGAATATTCAAGATTTACTTTGGAAAAATTTAGAATATTTAGAAGAAAGACCCACACTGATAATTACATAAAGGAATTTAGTTTTTATCCGGTGCAGCAAAAGCATGCCATAATAAATAGCCTAGCCCACAGACAGAGAGGTGAACACGCCATTGAAAGATGAAGAATTAAACTTTGGAATATGATTAAATTGTTCAAAGTGCCAAATCTAATGGATTTACAAAATCTTTGGTAGATACAAAAATAAAAAAACTTTGAGAAACAGAAAAATTTCACTTTAAAAAAGTCAAAAAGGGAAACAGTTTATTGAAATTTTCTTATCACCCTGGCTTGCATCAGAAGTTCCAAAAACGTTTCAAAGAAGTAAACATAACTTTGGCTTCACAAAATCAATTTAGCATTCGAACATTCATTCAGCTATTCAAGAACAGATTGTTAAATTTCAAAGTTCCATTTTTTGTTTCAAAATTCATTCACCCACTCGCCACCAGAGGACCATTGGGTCAGCAGTCAGCCGAAGCTGAAGATGGAAGCAACAGCTTCCGAAACTCGTTCAGGTTTAAAAAAGTATATGGCTGACGAATTTTTACAATAATTTATTGTAGTGACTCCACAGTGAAATCCCGAAGTAATGTATATTGTTTTTACAACTAATTATATCAGTTAGTAAATTTCAGTACAGCTATAATTGCTGGATATGCAAAGTATTCTCGTAAATATATTAACATGTAACATATAATAAAAATTATGAATATATTTCTAAAGTTAATTACAACAGAGAAGTATTGTTTGCACTAAATTTTTAATAAATTTACTCCACTTGACAAGAAATGTTTTTTTTTTTACATCAATTAAATATACTGTGAAACAAAAAATAATAACTACTACTGTTGATTATCAATGGGTTCCAGTGACATAACATTACTGTCTTATAATAGAAGCTGACAGAAGAATGTTCATTCACCACTGTAAACAATGAAATGTGAGACATGTATCAGTAGAATGTTGTGGAATACTTTTCCCATCACTGTTTCTGAGGGCTGTACAAACCTCAGTTATAAGAGGAATAATTTGGAATTTAAAAAAGCTAATATCATTAAATTGCATTAAAAAGGTGAATTATAATTGGAATTTTAAACAATAAAAGAAAATTTACAGGACGAGGATTCTAAATTATGTAAAAAAGAGGCATTGTTAACAGAATATCCTTCACTGCCTCAGGCAACATGTGGAAACTACTTATTATTCCAGTGGCCATTATTAATCCAAGTTAAAATGGTTAAACAGTAAAATTTTTGTTCAGAAAGAGAAACCAATGAGGCATTCAAAATACCAGCAGATTTGATAATTAACAACTTGTGCCACTAAGATGGTCGAAATTTAAACTCGATTTATGATTGAAAACTACTTTTTGAGAACTTGAAGCTAAAATTATTTTTGCCATGTTTTGACATAAAAATGTGTACCCTCAGTTTTTGGAGTAACAAAAAATACCTGAACACGAATTCAATTTTTAAAAAAAGCCAATCTAACTTTCAGTTTTCCAAAAGCGATGTTTATAGATGAAAACGTTAACCGTGGTATATACTGTGCACTTCTAATCACTATGATCAGAATTAAAATCTCCATAGAGGACAAGAATCCAACAACACCGACAGCAGAATATTCTTTAAAGTTTAATTTATGCTCTAACACTAAATACTTAATATGCAAAAATATGCATTAAACAATTCTTATTTATTCTTTTTTAACTAAGTTTCCTATTATATCTCTTCTGTAAAAATATGCATACGCATGCAAGTTTTAGCTCCACTGAGAACTTTCAATACAAATTAGTACAAATTTGTTAGTTTTCGTTACATCAGCAGTTTGATTTGCAACAATAAAAACACAAGTACTTATTAAAATATACAAATTTAAAAAAAAAATTCATATTCATATGATTAAAGAGACCAACCACAAAACTGAATTATCACATAAATAAAGACGACTAAAAGAAGATTCCATACGTACTCTGTTCATAATTTCTACAGTGCAGGGATGAGTCCAAAAGCAGTCATGGACAGAAACAAATGTAATGCCCTCTCTCTCACAGAAAATCGATGTCAACATCATATGGCAGGAATCAAGAGAGTGAATAAAATTTGGTGGGAATGCATTCTTCTGCTTCATGATGTTCGGCTTCCTAAAATCATAAAGAAACAATCCTTGCCACTAACCCACAAAATTCTCTTAGGAAAAAATAAGACACAATAGAAGAACTTGAGTCTAAATAATGATACAGATGACCTCTTAAAGAAAAGTCCATAGAAGAAGAAGGAAAAAAAAAGCTGTAAAACAGGAGATAAACATGACATTGCCGAAACATTGGAGTAGTAAAAGAAAGAATCCTTTTTTTTTTATTGTTGACCAATCCTCGAAGATATCTTTCTGTTATTTAATATATTGGATAAGATTAACATCAATTTTAAATTTAATGAATTGATTGTTTTGTGCATTTAACAAAGGTAAAAAAATTCTTTAAATTGTAAAATTTGAACGAATAGTTTACATTTCACAAGAATTTTAATGAAATGGTGCAGTCGTGTCATGCCTCGGAAGCAGCTGTCGTGAGATGGTGTAGTGTACATAGTAAACTTTCGTATTAAATTAGAATGATTATGAATTTGAAAAGGTAGGATGCTGTAAATGTTTTTAAAAATAAGTAAGTAAAATTATTTTGATCTTACAACATAGATAGATTTTCTTTCCTGAGAAAAAGAAAATTAGTCTAAGAAAACTTTCGAGCAACACTGGGTAATCACTTAATACTAATATAATTCCATGTGAAATATACATCTCAAACTCAAATAAATTAAAATATTTTTTCCTAACTTGTAGTCTAGAAGAAGTTGACCTAGAAGACATGCATCCCAATTCTTGTAAGCTGCGATAGGTCATTTTCATTCGCACTACAATAATATCTGAGCTACAAATTCATTGTAGATACAACACTCAAATGTGATTTAATTGGCGAAAATGTTAGTTAAAATACAATACTGTATTTGTTATTTGGATATATATTTTAATTTATATTTTAATCATATATTTAAAAAATAAAAACACAAACAATAAAGATAGTTACAATTCATATAAACAACAGCAATTAGTTTTAAATTCTGATATGTAACTGGGTATAAAATGAAGGAAATTCCACAAATACTGCAACTATCCATAATATCCTGTTATCATTTATATACTTCTATTTCATTTTTAAAAAATTTAAAGAAAACAACAGAGTCCAGCAAAAAAACAACATCCCATATAATTTCCACTTCTTTCCTCTGCAAATACATGAATTTCCTTTATGTTGTAAGATAACATAAAGAGTGGAGAATTGATGTAGACAAAGCAGTGTCATAACCAATCACATACAAATTTCCAATGCCTTCCCACTAATTTTAACGCCTTAACACAATTCTTTTTCAGTTGTATTAATTTATTTAAACTACTACATTTCTACAGTTCATTATAAATTTTTTAGTATAACAGACTCATTAAAAGTAGCCACCACTCTTCACAGTTTCATGAAGTGTAATTATTTTGAGGCCAGTACTCTTTCACAAGCCATATTTTATAATGACATTTTAGTAGTTTTAGAGTTTAAAAAAACTTTAAATTAGTGTAATTCATAAAACTTAAAAAGTTTTAACATGTTTCAATTTTGGGGCGGAAAGGATTTCTCCGTGCATCAATTGGAAGTACTCAATTTTTTTTCATTAACTTACAATTTTTTGAAATAAGTTCAATTCTCATAGAGAAAATACACTTTGAATATTCGTATGAAACTCAGCAATAGAACAATATTGAACTTCAGAGCAAACATCGGCCTAATAAACTTCATAAAGACGCAGATTTTAACTGTTGTGGAACCTGTCAAAACATGAAAATTACCCACATTTTAGGCCATGGTCTGTTACAAACTAATTCTGACATATTAGCAAGTACCCGAGATGCAGAATATAAATAAATCTTCACGATTTGCAGCACCCAGTGATAAACAATGCATCCACAAAGATCCATAAAACTTTTCCATAAATTGGACACCTCGCACCATATCCCAGTCGCTTTGCACTAACAAATAATATTCATAACATTTGAAACTTATTTCTAATAGTTCCTTAAAACACAACAGATGACAGCATTAATCAAAAATGGAAATAAATTTAATGGTCACTGAAATACTTTATTAGAAGAGAAGTACACTTTCCATAGTTTGTGAAAGTGTAAGGAATACATTTTTTTTCTCCCATAATTTGAAGTGATTCTTTTCTTTTCTGTTGTAACTTGGGTTGTTATACACAAATTAGTTGTCAAAAGAAGTTTCATTAAAAAAAAAAGCAATTAATTCCATCATTTATTGACTATGATTCCCAGACTGCTGGTCCAAATGAAACAATATGATTTGTGAGCTGTAGTAGTTTCAAAGAATGTTACGCATGACCTTTGTTGTGTGTACAATGAAGCTAAAATTGCTAAACACTGAGCAGTGGACTAGTGGTAGCATCTTTGCTTCCATGATTCCGCTCAGCAGGAGAGCACGAGTTCAAACACTAGGTGAGGTTTTCAGCTGGGGTTTCCCTCCCCTACTCCAGACAAATGTCGATCCGATACTACAAGTTTCCCAGAAACCCAACATCTCTCCTTCCTAATTCCTTTACCCAAGTCCAATGGTTAGGTGGAAGAGCAGGTCTCGTGGCCTGAACCTAGTCAAAAAGCACAAAATAAATAAAAGACAGAGTAAAAAATTAAATCTATATAAAAAGAAATTAAATGCTGTTCGTTGGTAAGCACATCACTTGAGAATGGCTGAACTGACATGGCTAATTAAAGAAAAATGTTCGTAATAGTCAGAATAAGGTTTTTAGGGGGAAAAAAATTGGAAAAGTTGTCTCAAAAATTGGAAAAATCAGGAAAAACAAAGTGCTTTTTTCTATGGGATTCTTATGTGAACTCAAGACTCACGATTTGAGCAATGGTTGTGCAAAATTATTTTTTTGTTTTGTTCATTATGGTCCTGGAAAAGTTCTCAGGAAAAAATAAAAGGGACATTTACAAAGGAAAGTCAGAAAATTTGGACAAACTACAAAAATCATAATTTTTATGTGCACTCTCGATCATAACTGATGATAGAAATGACATATTTGGTTGATTCTTTTCCAGTTTTTCAGTTGAATCGTGATTCTGTTGCAAGTTCTTTCTCATTTTTACTTTGTTTACACATTTAAAAATGCTTTTCACAAATTCACAAAACCATCACAAACAAATTTATTGAAATTTGGGCAGGACGTCTGTCAGGTCAGCTAGTTAATAATAAATATGAACTGATTCATAATACCCTATAAATTTAGTAAACTGTAAATTAACAAAATTAAATTAGCACAAAAGCATTTTTTTTAAACTGAAGTGGGTTAAATACCTCGGCAGTCCTGTCAGTTATGTCCCCTCTATGCCTTGGTTTGCAGTCTTATATATAAGAAAGAAGCAAAAATATCACATTTTGTTTCAGTCTACATGAACTAGAATATTTCATTGTAATTCATTTAGCATCACTTCTTTTGTCAGTGTGGTTCATCAGCTTAAGAACCGAGCCACCAAGTGAATGTGCCCGGGCTATGTTCGTGGTTCTAATCCAGAAGTCACAGCCACTCCACAAGCTCAAGTGTGAAGCCACCAGCGCACAAGTCTCGTGCACATGTGGTGCACTCACCCAAGTAGTGTCATAATGTCCCAAATAGAGTGTTTGAAAAGTAAGTGGAAGGTAAATACAATTCATGCCTAGTATCCAAACTACACACGTAATTCTAGTTTCTTTCACACCTTGAAAAAATCTTGTACAATTCCGTCTTCCCCCACCCCACTACACACTCTGATCAGCTGAACCGAGGTTTTCTGTTGATAACAATCGGTTGTTCAAAATAATTAACATAGGCATTTTCCACAATGGATATTGTAGGAAAGAAGAGAAAAATATGTGTCAATAACTTATGTACTCTCATTACAGAAAAAATTGTACCCTATAACAGATACCTGAACAAATAAAAAATGCAGACATTTGTTGTCATTGGTGGACTATTTTAAGATTCCCAGGTCTAATGCATTAAATGATGCAGAGAGCATAACTTACTCGTACATATCCATTGAAAAGTGTTCAGTTAACTTGTTCTGGCTTTTTTTGGTATCTTCAGATCTAGGATTGTAACGAACATAAGGCTGAACAACAGGTAAACCTAGAGGTGTTGTCCACTCAACGTTTTGTCCACAGACTTGAGTAATCTGACGGGCACATTCCGTGAACCAATCCTGAAAATAAATTTCAATATGTAGAGGTAAATTTGCACTGATTTGACATTAGAAAAAGGAGAACATTTAATCTAACACAAAAAGGAAAGGAATAATTGTATGAATATGTCCCACTTTTTCAAAAGAGGGGTGACTCATTTAGACAAAAAAGGTTCTTTGGATGAAAAGTTATATAAATGGCTAATTTACAAAAACATACATTTGTTTTTTACTTTTCTGGAGTAAAAATTGTGACAGATAATGTAGACAACCTTATTAACTGCCTTTATCAACATTTATGCCTTAAGACTAAAAGATAACAAAGCACTTTCAAATTCAGACATCTGATTACCAGACCTTACACAAGGATTCGGACTGCGACATAAATAACACGGCAAGAAAACTTGTTTGTTAGTGGATACAGCACATGTCATGCCTCTCCCTTAAGCCAGTCTGCAACAGATTTGCACCAGCATGTGCCCATGTACTAAACAGTTTTCACTCCATTCCCGGACTGGAGGAGAGTGCAACACTTTCAACTCCTGAGCAATCAATTGTTTCAGTTAACGCTGTTAATTATTACCAAAGACTGCATCACCCTGAATAGTAAACTACTTGCTATTGTAACTGAGTTTTTCTATTGATAATCTGTTAGTAAAAGAAGTGAATACTCTTATCAAAGAAGTTAAGTATATCAGGAACTTACATAGGTGTCAATACATAACATACAAACCGAGTGCGTAATAATATAAGAGCAGAATGTGTCAAGACATCACACTATTTATAGTGAACTCGTATTACAGCTTTGTTGTGAGCGAGTTGTTTTGAGAGTGTCTAAATAAAGTAGAAGTTTTATTTTAAATCAACATCAGTGTTCTTCAACCGTAAGTGAGAATGAGTTCCAAGTATTTGCACTGAAGTTGTTTTATAATACTAAATAACTTGCTACACACAAAACAACTTTCTCTCGGAGCTCATCATGAAAATTGGCCTACAGCCATCTCTAACCATTTCATTTCAGTCTCTTGCATTTTCAGCATGTTGAAAGTCCAAGGAGCTCGAGCAATTATCAGTTTTGCCTCTTGAACAGATGGTATTAGCATGTGAGGGGGTATCACTGCTGACCAGGTCCTTTACTATCCCCACCACATGGATGGCCATTGCCACATTTGTTTGCCACTGTGTCCCAACAGACAAGGCCCCTCTGTACTTATGTGTGACTAGCTAGCCATGCATGCTAGCATAGATTGTCTTAAACGTACCGTATTTGTCCGAATATAGTTCTAGTTTCTTTTTCCAAAGAAATCACCCAAAAATGCATGGGGGACTATATTGAAGTTTAGGAACGGAAAGCTGTTTCTTCAAATTTTTGTGTGTGAAAAAGAGTTTAGCAAACAAGTCCTATATGTAAGGTACTACAAAGCCAACAGAAGTAACTTTTATGTAGAGAAAACTACTAAATTAGTAAGAAATTGTGAACACAATCATAATGAATGATCATCACCAACTTTTTCCAATGATGGCGGGATTTGATGATGATTTGAAGTGAAAACTAAACTGGTCCATGTCATCTAGGAATGACCAAATGCTGATATTGCTGATTCTATTGTTCATTAGTATAATCTAATAATTATTATAATGATACATAAAATATAAAAACGTCAAAATGCTTTAAAAAATACTTTATTTCCTAAAAAATAAAATCCATTTTAATATATGTACTTAACGTTTTACAAATTGATTCATGAATTTAATATTTTAATAGAATGATCTTAATTTTCAACCTAATTGAACTGATTGTTAAGTCACTTAACACACAGATAGGAACAATTATGAGAGATCAGAGCAATTCCAAAAATTATCTATGTACTGGGAACTGTGCCAAGCATTTCTGATCGAATTCTTAGCTTCAGCAGGCAGTTTGATATCAAAGATTTCCTGAAATTGATTGACCTGGTGCTTGAGTTGAGTAAGATTTGGGAAATGACTGTCATTCTTGTCTAATATCGCCTGTCTCACTACCAGATATATTTCATCATACTGTGGCAACAAAATTCTGTCAAGAACCGGGGATCGTCCTTGACACAACAAATATTGGGGGAGCGAAGAAACTTTGACGTGAATTTCAAACTGTGAATTCTAAATGATGGTAAGGCACATGGAAATAAAGCAGTGGCATGAGAATTCCAAGTAGAGACTAAGCAGACCAGGCGAGGTCAAGAGGAAAAGTTCAAATGTGCCAGCTCTCTAAGGATAGCATTTGCCAGTTCCCTAATGATTTTCCATGAAAACCTGTTTATATTAACATTCTGATTATGAACTATTGTAGTGAATTCCTGAAGTAATTTACATCATATCCCTGATTATATTTATCAGAGCCAACCATTTTATATGAAATTTTGAAGGAGTGTTTCCTTTGAGAAAGACTTTACAATATTTTATTTTTTAAGTTTTTTTCTCAATCTCAATTTCATTTTAATGATTGCACTCAAATTTATACAAATATTAGGTACTATACTCATACAAATTTGGTACTACTAATACCAATAAGTATATTTGCTCTTACTTGAATTTCTCTCGCAGAGGTGAACATTTCCCTCAAACAATGGAAGGTCTTTGCCACAAGATACGTTGAACAATGCCACACATATTCTTTTGGGAATTCATCAATATCTGTAAAAATAATGAAAATAAGAATTTTGATGAATTATAACTCCATTTTATCAAATACTTGAAAAAAATCGGAAAATAGTATAGACTAGCACCATTCATTTTTTTCAGATGAAAGCTTTGTTGACCACAATGATGTTCATCATCAGGCAATAGACAGAACTAAATAAACCTAATTACATGTTGCTAGAAATAAACACAATATGGGGCAATGCGAACATATCAGTACAAATAAAAGCTTGACTCTCCAACATAGTTACACTTGACTTGCAACATATATTCAGACTGTCATTGATTAATGGCTAGAGTGCATAAAGAATTTGGTGACAATGAAGAACTGAAAAAGGAATATACACCAGAGCTAATAAACCAAGTTATAAAGGAAAGAAAATGTGGGTGGATATGTCTCACAGCACCCCAAATTTGCAAGAGTCTTTGAACGAGCAATTAAGCAATAAGATAATCAGAGTCAAACGACAACACTGATGACCAAAATGACCAACTCAGAACAGGAGGAATTTTTTGAGATAAAGAAATTGGCAGTTGATCAGCCTAAAAAGGAAAGGTTCCATGAATATATCAGGTTATACAGAAGTTTTTTTTTTTTTTTTTTTGTGGGGCTTTAGGGCTCGTCAACATCGAAGGTCATTAGAGCCCATTATACAGAAGTACTGAAAGGGACATTTACTCCTTAATTATGTTCACATTTAGATAAGTGTTTCTTCTTAATTTGGTTGTTAATATACTACCAATGTAACCTTGGAATCTAAAAGTTTGAATACATTTGGACTAATATGCCACAGCTTTAGAGATCTAACAAGATCCTATACCTCTGAGTTGGCGAGCTATTTGAAGGCGAGCTCCATATTTAGTAACACCGTAGACAGTGGTCATAACTGTCTGCTTGATTACTTTGCGTCTCACAAAGCCTTCTAGGATTTGAGCAGCTTTAACTCCCTCTGCTGCTTCTCTAGCACGTTCTTTTTCAACCTGTGTTCAAATGACATTTATTTACTTTCAGTTTTATTTAAATTCACAATACCTGGAATGCAGAATCTAAGAATCAGTCAAGAAAAATGCCCTTTGAAAACCACTACTCACCATCGTTGCCACAGTACTATATACATCCTGTGGACGAGAGTTGGGTATCAAGTTAACACTTGCAGCACCAGCCCTATCACGGCCTAATGCAGCGTAATGCTGTAGTCCGTTACAAGAACCATCTTGGTGAATAGGAAACCGACTAACATAAGATTGTGGATTGCCACTTTCCATTGCTTTCTCAATTTCCATGCATGTGGCAAGCACTTGCCACGGTTCCTCATTCGTTGCCCACCACATTTTGCCCTGTAAATAGTAGGAGAAACTCATACAAACAAATTCTAACATTACAAAAAATCTAAATCACGGCCGCAAAGTAAACTAGATAATTGCAATAAATACAGTAAAGTAAGTGGAGTGTGTGGCAGATGAATTATTACAATAATTTAAATACTGTTGTTTATTTTATTTACTTATTATTAATTTTTTTCATGTCTTATTTTGATGAAAAGGTGAAGTTTGGGACAGGGTTTGGATTGACAGGGCATGTAAGGTACTGAACAGGAATTGTCTGGAGGTCAATACTTCCATATTATTACCTACCTTTAGAGGATTTTTTGCAGAATCTAAGATATCTGGAATAATACTCCTTGCATATTCTAATCGTTCCTGGACAGATTCTCTCTTCATACGACCCGTAAGGTTGATTAAATGGATCATAAGCCAATCAAGGCCTTTCTGTCCTAGCGGCTCTCCTTTAGCGAACTGCAACAGGGAGCGACTCATATCTGAACTCAAGTGGTTCAGGTGAGGAGCGCACGGATAAACCCGCCCACGAAAATCCATGTTGTGAGGTAGCCAGAAAATTCGGTTTCTGAACTGTAAAATAAAATCACAGTCAGTGGGAAAAAAAAGAAGAAAAAAAGAAGTTCAAATCTACATTGGGAGATTCCAGTAAATAATATTCAAAGTAGGTACTAATACCATTCAAATCAATTTTATGACTAGAAACAATGTAATTGCATTAATCCAATAAGTTCCACTTGAAAATATCATTAAAATGTCTGAAAATGACATGAAAGTAAATACTTTAAAACAGTGGCAGATCTAGACCATAATCAAGGGAGGAGCTTACTGGGGAATATTTTTGTTTAAAAATTATTGTTTTACAGCACAAGTTTATAAATATTACCTTTAAATAAAATGCATCAAATAAATAATGAACAATATAGTACTACTAATAATTATTATTTATTGAAGTTATTAATATGCAGGGTTTGGATTTTGATGACATGTCATCATCTTTTCCTTATGCAGTATGCATTGCTCTTAAGTATTAAAATCCTAAAAACAAATCTCTGGTTATAAAAATAATAATTTTATTGGGCATTTCTTCGTCATATTTTCTGCTTTTGAAGTTTTAGGTCATTTTTTCAATTACTACATCATTTTTTGGTAATTTTTTGTTTTACTCCCTTTTCTGGCCCCCCTCTTTTTTTTTTTTGTGCAAGAAATTAGATCAACTAAAATTATTAAATTATTTAACATTTATTTTTAATGTAACGAAATATTTGTTTATTTGATCAGTGGGTCAACAATGTATGTGTTGAGAGTCAGTTTCTTGCCTATACCATACACATTGTCATCGCAGCAAGTAATTCTCCTATTTCCACTGAGCCTGTGGTAGCGAAAAGGGCCCCTCGACAATGCGCAAGTTGAAAGGCAAGCGTTTGATCTGTTATTTCCATTGTCACAGATTTAGTTATGTACAGATGTTCTGAGAGAGAAGTTTGGTGTTTCAAGTATGCACCAGTTATATCAGCAGATGTGGAGAGGAGTTTCTCACAGTACAAAAATGTGCTTTCCAACAACAGGCATTCCCTAACTTTCGAGAACCTACACATGCTGCTGTAATGAAATAATTCCGAATAAGGTAGATTTTTTTATACGTTCATCTTCCTAGACCACACACATTTGTGAGTTTAAATTAATATCAATTTTTAATTTCAGTTCTAACATTACAGAAGCAAATATTGTGTTGTAACACTGAAATAAAGACAAAAAATTTTAAAGTCATTTTTTTTAGATCTTTTTACTGGTTTTTAAGTCATCAAAATCCGGGCCCTGTTAGTATGGTATTATTATTATTATTATTTTATGGCCAACATTGGACCACTTCAGTCATTCACTTTCTTCCGCAGTTCTGTTTCCTGTTTGCCCAGTACTTTATTCGATCAGATATTAACTTTCTTTCTTCGTCTGAAACCTCTCTCCCTGTCCTCTGTTTGTTGATCTTGGTTTGTAGTCTGGTCTACTTGTCCTTGAGTTTCATGACTGCATCTGACTTGTTCTTCAAATCTTCTATTGTAATTTGTAACTCATTCATATCTTCCTTAATTTCTGCAATCCATCTTATGTTAGTCTTACTGTTCCATAGCTTTTCTATGATTTTCTTGCTTATTCTGTTTTCCGGTGTTCTGATAAGATGACCAAAAAAATGAGAAGTTTTTTCTTCATCGTACTTGTTACAAGTTCTATTTCCCTGCACAATGTTTCATTGGAAGCTAGCCTCCAGTGTCCATCTTATTGGTGCTTTTTGTTTATGCAAGTTCTAATTATTCTTCTTTCAATTTTTAGTAATTTGTCTATTGCTACGGTGTTAGTTGTTTTGAAAATGGTTTCACTAACATACGTTACTTCAGGTTGTGTGACTGTTTTATAGTGTCTTAATTTTGTTGCTATTGAGAGGTATTTTTTGTTATATGCGCTCTTAGTGAGATATTGTGCTCTGGTCAGTTTATTTATTCTATTCTTCCATGTTGATTTCTTGTTAAGATTGTATGTTATGATTTCTCCTAGATATTTAAATCTGTCCACAATTTTTATCTCTTGATCCTCTACCTTTATTTTGTTTGCGAGTGGTGGGTCGATTATCATAATTTCTGTTTTCTCAGAGGATATTTTTAGGCCAATTTTCTGAGCTATTTCTTGCAAAGATTTAATTTGTTGTTTGGTTTTCTGTATACTGTGGGCTAGGAGAGAACTCTAGACAATTTAAATTTATATTGTCTTTAGATGTTCCAACCTCGATGTTTTACGGGTTTTCCTTGTACCATTCCCTCATAATGTACTCTAGTGCACAATTGAAAAGAAGTGGTGACAGACCATCCCCCAGCCGCAAACCTGTTTTTATGAGAAACGATTCAGAAAATTCTCCTCTGAACCTGACCTTTGATATTGTACTAGTTAGGGTGAGCTCTATCATTTTGATCAGCTTCGGGTGGAGTCCAAAGTTTCTTAATGTCTTTAACATTGATGGTCTGTGAATAGTCATACGCCTTTTTGAAGTCTATAAAGGCTATTGAAAGAGGTTTCTTTTTTATTTTTAATATGCCATAACAAGCTTCAGAGTGATAATTTGTTCTGCACAGCTTCTCCAAGGTCTGAAGCTGCCTTGGTATTCACTTAGTTCTTCATCTAGTTGGTCTTTTATCTTCTTAAATAAAACCCTGGAGAAGATCTTGTATGTGCAGTCTAGGAAAGAAATACCTCTGTAGTTGTCTGGGTTGTTTTTATCCCCTTTTTTGTGAACTGGGTTGATTATAGCTGCCGCCCATTGTTCTAGGAATTTCTCTGTAATCCAAATGTTTGTAAAGATCACATGTAAGGAGGTCAATGGTGCTTCACTGCAATATTTCCACATTTCCGCAAAAATTTTGTTTTCTCCTCATGCTTTGTAATTTCTCATCTCCTTGAGTGCTCTTTCTAGTTCTTCAATAGTTGAGGGGTTTATGTTTTCGAACAAGTTCTCAGGTTCATTACAGTTCAAGAGTTTATTATTGTGTGCCACTTTTCCCTCTTTATTCTTCAATATTAATGTAGAGGGGTTATACTTTTGAAGTTGTTTATCAAAGAGCTTGTAATAGTTTCTAGGGTTGTCATAGTTTTCTTCTATTGAATTTATTAAGTCTTTTTGAGATCGTCTGTTGGTTTTTCTTATGATTTGGGTAAACTTTTTTCAGACATTCCTAACATTAATTACATTTTCTTGTGTTTTGTAACTCTGAAACTTTAACCATGCTTGATGTCTCTCTGTACGTATCTTGTCACACTCTGAATTCCTCCATGCATGTTTCTTACGTGGATGAAGAGGGGCTAAGTTTTGAACTTGTTTTCTTAAAACATGTAATAGTTCTTCTATTTGTCTGTTATTTTCATCATTTGGGTAACTTTTTTATATTCGTAATTTCTAATAATTTATGTGGGTCATATGTCCCTCTTTCTTTCACATTTTCCAGCTTTCTTTTCTTTTGTGGAGTGAATTTAATTTTTATTTTGATGAGATAGTGGTCCGAGCCAGTGTCTGTTCCTCTCAGTACCTTGACATTGTGTATTTCTCTGTGAAAGAGCTTGTCCATACAAACATGCTCTAGCTGCCATTTACCTTTTCTCCAATCAGGGTGCTTCCAAGTTTTAAGTCTGCTGGTTTTCCTCTTAAAATATGTTGATTTAGAGATGAGGTTGTGCAGCTCTACCAGTCTTTGACCATTTTTGTTAGAGTACTTATGCAGTGCCCATTTTCCAATTATATCTCTATATCTCTTCTCTTTCCCCAGCTGGGCATTAAAGTCCCCTATTAGAATCTTAACATTGTCCTTATTCATCTGATTTATTGTCTATTTGAGGAGTTCCCAGAATTCTTCTACCTCTTGCATATTTTTTGTCAGAAACTTTTTCTCATTAGTCGGAGCGCAGGCATTTACGAGTGTATAAATTTTGTTTGTTGTTTTTAAGCTTAAAGCTGCTGTTCTTGGTGAGACAGCTTTGAAATCTATTATAGAATCTATTATATTTAGACTTACTATATACCCTGTCCCAAATTGAGGGCATTGGTTCATGACTCTTCGTCCAGGTTTTCCATTGTACATTCTATACCCTTGAGACTCAAAGGGTTCTTCTGCCGTGTTTCTCATTTCTTGGAGCCCTGCTAGTAGGATGTTTTGTCTATCTAATTCATATGTGAAATTCTTGAGTTTTCCTACTTTCAGGAGAGAATTTATATTGTGTGTTGCAATGTAATTCATCTGCTTAGGCTTAATCCTCTTCTTCTGCACTTCGGGTGACTTCAGATAATCCGATACTTCATTATCTTCTAGGCAGCTACTCACAGAATCCAATGTAGCCTTTTTCTGTCTTATTAGGCAGGACGGTAGAACATTCTTTTCCCTACAAGACTGTTCTAGATTATTATGGTATTATTAATTTAATTAATTTGATATTATTACTTTTATTAATCTAGTATTATTACTAACAATAACAATTATTAATCTGGTAACTTCCGAAGGTATGCCATTGATGAACTTCAATTTTATCTGTTACGAGATCAGGTCCAATGGATGGGGGGGAGCTATAGCCCCCTCAGTCATCCCCATAGATCTCCCACTGCTTTACAATAATGTTTGACAAATAATAAAAAAAGAATACATTTTGGTAAATTTTAAGAAGTATAATTATACTGTTTTGCTGATAAATTTTTCTTACGAATCAAATAAAGAATGAAAAATAGTAACAATATATAACATGCATTTAATGTTTAGAAAATTTACAAGTGAAGGACACAATGTATCACATTAATGAATATGTTAGGTTTTTGTTTTAATTCATATGACTGTGCAGTAACAATTAAAAAGGTATTATTTGTAAATTGATAGCTTACATGGTTGGCAAGAGACAACTTATAAAGGGCATCGCACCACAAGCTGTACATTTCAGCTCTTTTTCTTCTAAAAGTTATTCTCTCTTTAAATAATTTTGCTCTTTCTTCTGAAGTTATTTCAGGGGTTGCAACAGGAGGGTGTATATATGCAGAAGGAGGTAATGGAATGTCCAAACGAGTTGAGCCTCCATTGTTAAACACCTCCAAAACCACATCGAGAACCTAAAAATGAAATTTAAAGAAAATACACCTTTACACGTAACAAAATAAATTAACACATTACAAGGATGGTTCTACTTGCAAGTAATAATTTATACCACTAAAATGAATAAAAAAAGATGAATTTAGAAAAAACAGACATTTTAGAATTATAGATTTGAAGGGATGAAAAAACGAAAGTGAAAAGACAGCAGCATTAAGATTTCCAGAAAAAGTTAGCAAACTATAACTAGTAAGCACTGAGCACGTGTCCTGTACCTGCTGATACAAATCAAAGAACATACTAATGAAAGATGTTATTCTTAAACAAGTTTCAAGGCAAAATGCTCCAAATTAAATGCATATCACACCAAAAGAAGTCCAATAATATACGCCATGAGTAAAAATACAAAAAACCACAACATTAAAACCTACAATTCTTTTCTCCATAATAATGAAATAGACTTGAATAATGATTTGATAAAAGCAAAATAACTGCACACTATAATATTTAAACATCTTTCCTATTTTCAGTGCTTAACATTGTGATAATATTACAACTTTCTTATACAAAAACTATTAATATCAAACAGGGAATATCATTTAGGATTTGAAATATGTACATTAAACTGAAAAATACACAAAATTAAGCCCATCATACTGAGATTTCACTATATTTTAAAGTAATGAATATTAATATTTATATTATAATAATATTAATTTCTTTGTAATAGGCAATTATCATAAATCATTTAAATAAATTTTATCATATCCCAAAAAGAATTATTTATATATTTATTAACACACAAATGGACTTCGTCCATTACAAAACAACTACAGGTTTGTCTTGATTTTTGCCTTACAACTAATAGCAATAGATACACCCTGAATTTGAAAAAATTAATATTTGATATGAGAAAAACAGCAACAACAAAAATTTATTTTTGTATAACATTGTGAAAGTTAATTTCATCATTCAAAAAAATAGAGAAATTTTTAGCAAGTGATTTTAACCAGTTTAAGCTAAAAATTAATTATACCCAAAGAAAGTCTTTTTCAATAGATTAATTGCAGGGTACTCCGACATATTTGGAAAATGACCATAGTTAATATCTGTTTCTCACTGGAATTTCACTTCCACGATAAAACATTCTGTAAATGGGATTGTTATCTATTTGTTTCTAAACTTTTGTTTCTATATAAAAAAGGTACTCTCTAGTAATTCATAGCAATAATGACAGTTTCTGGAGAGGGTAGATTGTAGAGTGCAGCAATATCGGTATAGTAATGACAGTTTTTATTCATAGGTTTATTGTCAATTTTGGCAACATATTACAGAGCTTTTTGATAAAAAGTAAATTCTATTTGTAAATTGAAACCTCCAAATTTGAGAACTATAGGTTAATTTAGGTCTATCTAAACTCATATGTAAAGTTGTAATACAATTGATATTTTTAAATACATCCTTTATTGAGAACATCTTTAATTGTACACTGATGCCAATTTACATCTACACTCACCTGCTCATTTACAGTCCATGGAACTGAACCTAATTGATTCAGAGCATCGAGAGAAGGGAACATTTGCGAGGGGTAAGCCTTTTCCATTCGTACACGCTGCTGGTAGGCGACAAATGGGAGGCGCACAAGGTCAGGCTGCGTGAGCACATAACCTCCAACACAAGAGGAGACCTTAGTCCAAGGTACTGGTGGAGATACCATGGGAACTAAAGTAGCGTCGAAATGCAGATCATCCAGAGCTGCTCCTCGGTATAAGCGTGCCAAAGCAGGATGCGGTTTCACCTCTTCCTTCATTAAGTGGCCATGTGTACGAAACACTGTGTAGAATGCTGGTAGAAGATGTCTGCAAATCAAAGGGGTAAATATAGTGAAAGAGCCAGGTCCATTCTAGTGTGCATAAAAATACTTTTCCTTTTCAAGCTCCTCAACCTATTTGCCTCCTGGCAAGTTGACTTTAAGATTTATTTGCTTCGAGATTCAATCAATGTTCCTCTATAGATTTGTGTGTATTAATAAAATAAGGTTTCTGATTCCTCACTTAGTTTATTAACAGTATCTTCCTTAGCTTAGTTTATTATCCCCCACATAGTCCTACGCAGTATGCACCTGCATTTTTGACAATAAAGTTTGTTTTTTATTAATCACAGAGAATGTCTGAGGCACTCACAAATTTTATTGTTCACATGAACAAAAGTTGGTAATCTGAAGACAGATTACATGACCAGAACCAACAGAGGAAGGAAGAATTCAAGGTATAGAAGCTTCCTGATGACTGCATTTGAGCTATTTTGTCATAAAAATAAATTTCTAATTTTTTAAGTAAACATTACGTTGTTAAATTTTTTAAAATGTATTATTTAACTGCTCAAATGTGTTCTATTGCAATGTTCAACACACTAACATTCTTGAATCAAGAATATCCATTTATTCAATCCAAATGGATCAGACACATTGCTCATATCAGGAAACTATCACATCATTAACATTCTAGGTTCATTCACCTGTCTTGTTTGAGATCCACCGGAGGTGTTCTGCCATAATGCTGTCATCTGCACTGGTGTTGTTTTATGTTGCCGCGAATATCAGTTACAGTATCAGTGACACTTTACCCTTTACATAACTGACTCTTAATAAATAGTTAAATGTAAATGTGTTTGTCAAGGTCTTTATATTGAAGATTACATTTCCAGCCAAAGGGCAATTAAATAATGTTCTTGATGGTTCACATAAAAATTCACCTTTACTCACATAAAGGTCTATAGACAAAAAATTATTTCCCACCAAATTCATGAAATTAATTATATTCTTCATCATGTATTATCAAAGCTATGAAAGTAATTTAACACACTCCTTATTTCCTTACCCTGATTTATAAAAAATCCTCCCATTCTCTCTCATGGATTAATTTTTTTTTTGTAAAAAGAAATTTTTGAGAGCAATATTGTATTGAACTCAAAATTTTATTCTTTGCTTTTTTTAAAATAACAAATACAACAGCAGGAGGCCAAGATGAAAGGTAAGATGTAGAATAATTGCACCTTAATAAAGCCTTAATGTTTCACTAAAACATAACATACTCCCCAAAATAGAGAATAAAAAAATCAACCTCATGTACCACCCCTTATGACAGTTCAACTTCAGTTGACTACAACAGGTACCTACTTTTTTATTTTGTTTCCTTATCAGATTAGATATATGTTCTGTAATTTTGTATGTATTAATAAATTATAATGTTCCATAATTTGTATATAAAATTTGACAAATACTAAAGAATATTATTATATTATTGATACTTTTAAATTAAGAGATTGGCCAGCATTTTTCTATAACAAATTTCCTTGTCTTTTCCACAGAATATTTTTAATATTTCCCTGAATTTTTTTCTGCAAATCACGGCAAATCAGTTTTTTATGATAACTTGTGGAATACTTTATTCTGTAGACTACACTGATAACTGTATAATTGGAAAAGTATTAACTAATTGAAACAAATTTCAAAATTGCAACAAAATACAAAAAAATTCAAAAGAATAATGACATAAATTACTTCTGGAATTCACAGTGGAGTCACTACAATAAATTATAGTCATAGTACATTGATCAGCAGTGGGCAGTAGCTGAGGATGGATGCAACATATTCTGAAACTAGTTCCAGTGTTAAAAAGTAAGTAAAGTGTGTGGCCAACAAATTATTACTATCATTCAAAAGAATAAGTTTGTTAATTTATAAGTTTTAGTTTTAGTCATTTCAGAATTAGTAAAATGAAATAAAATAAAATTTTCAACAAAATTGCTTAATACTTCAATACAGAGAAAATTGAATTATGTCTTCATTAATCATCTTTAAATGTAGAAATGTAGCGATGTAGTACTTACTTCTCTTTTAGTTTTGATTCATGCTTTATGATGTTTACATCAACTTTTATATCACGAAGTATTATGTTGTAGAGGAATTTACCGATATTGCACAACACAACATTAGACCAATGTTTTCGTCCAATATCCTGAAACATACAAGTATAGACAAATTTTGAATAGTTGAAAAATATAATCTTCACTTCAATAGAATCTATCAAAATGATATCTATTCGTGAAATAAATCACATCTTCACACAAGTTTCTCAAGGGTTTAAGACTAAAAAATACTCCAGTCCTTTTCCTTTCCCAAATATCTTAGATATTTCATCAAAATACACATGGTAAGGTTCCCATTCGTGTTAAAAATATTAACACTTTACATTAAATATTCTTGAAGGCCTAGCAATACATAATACTTTATATGTTACTTTAATTATAATAAAAGCCATTTGCTGGCAAAAATATCTTGTTTCATGATTCATTTCTATTTTTATTTCAATAACAAGCACACTATAATAAAATAAAACAAACAAGTGTTATATTATATTAAACAATTACTAAAAAAACTACATATTTCTGTTAATAAGTATAAGTATTTCTTAGAAATTTATTAGGTACAGGTATTACAATTAGAACTAACAACTTTTGCAGCACTCAGAAATTATTTTGGAATTAGTAATCTTGGACACCACCATCACAATTTTAAGTCATACGTAAGAAACACTCTTCTGCGAAGTCAGAATCATTAAATATTGTCTCAACCTGCCCACCCCTTTTAATGCTCATGTAGTACTTGAATGACCCCTCATGCAGCCACATTGTGTGATAGATACTGCACAGACATGTAAAATTTAAAGAAACTTATTTGATCTTATTCTTTAATATGTTTAAAAATGTATATAGACATTTTTCATAAAAGAATAATTCATAATAAATGGACATGAAAAACTAAACCTACTTCAAATATGAAAAAATAAATTTAAAATATTAAAAAAAACCAATCATTTTTTAATTAGTTTTTAAAATGTGATCCCATAAACCACTTTGAGCAATTCTATACTTTAACATAAATTTGTCTGAAATCTTATCATTTTTCTCCTCATTCACCACACATATTTATTACAGTAATATCAGAACTTGGCAACAGACTTCACACTTCAAAATTTAGGTTTTAAAAATGCATGCTTCTATGCAAGTGGTACACAGAGTGAAGAGACAAACAGACATTACTATATAGAGCAGAAGGCCAGTATTATAATCTCAGCTTTACTGGACCAAACACATCAAAATGCTAATGAAATCTATGTACATATAAAAATTTTGTTTTCACAATCTTGACTCACCATACTGGGTCCAGAATTATTAGATATTTCTAGAAGTTGCCACTGCTCTCGGGGATTTCTTGCAGGTCCTGAGGGGTTTGAATACCATTCACAGTATTTATGGTAAATATCCTCCACTTTGCCAAGGACACCTGCTTGCTGTTTACAATTAATTTCATACCTAGCATTTAGAAAACAAAATTTTGTTTAATTAGATGATAAATAATGAAATTATCATGAAGTAATATACTAATCACTAAATGAAATAGTAATAAAGTTGAAGAAGAAGGAATTATGTCAAAAATGGCTTTATAACTTAATTTTGTAATAATAATTTAAAAAATTATCGTTCAAAAATACAATTTACTGACCTGCTTGTAATAGAACATTAAAAAGATTCAAATATTAATTCATTACAAAATAATTATTTAATCATTGAAATACCTTAAGACCTAATTTTGTTACCATTACAACTGAAGAGGGCACAAACAAAGAGTTGAAACATGCTTTCTTTGGAACTATCACAATAAATATTGTGAACAGTCTATTTTAAAGTCATTAAATATATTTAATAATTCTTAACTAAAGAATGGATGCAAATAGATGAATTATTTAAATATTTTAGCTACATTATCTCTATGTAATAATAATTTAAGATATAAAACTGAATACTATGTATTATTACAAGCAGGTATCATACTCAATGAGAATATTGGGAAAGAATAATTCAACAAAATTTATTGCTTACTGGCTCATTATTAAACTTCCCAATTGACGATGTAAGTAAACAATTGCTGGACTAAAAGACTCTGATCCTTCAGCTAAACGACGAATTTCCTGAATAAGAAAAGTACAAATCAACAAGAAATGAACAACTGTACCATAATTATTAAATTCAATTAAATAAATGACCTTATTTTAACAGACACGATTTATTGACTATTATAAATGTTCATGTTTCGGTCTTCATTGTGACTAAAAATCTATTTTAATCTTATTTTTACAAAGGTTGTTTATTTTATTTTATTTAGTATAAATTCTACATATATATTTACAGTATATATAAATTATCTTAAATACAAATTGTTTTACTCAAAATTGTTCACTTCTGAAAGTGTTTTTGAGGATACTTCCATCTTTAACTGAACTTGACTCATCCTCTATTCCATAAACAATCCATACATCAACAAACAGAATTAAAATTTTTGGGAAAAAATTTATTTAAAAAGTTTTAAAAGACAAAATAAGATAGCTTATTTTGAAGTTCCAACAGAAAAGAATTTCATGGCAAAGTTCATCTATCTACCACATAATTATTCACAGAATGGAGGCTCAATAAAGTTCAGCTCTCAGTGGAACAAATCTTCCCTGGAACAAACTCTGGAAGGTACACAAAAAAAAAATGACACGAACTAAGAAAATCATTTCAGTGCTAATGAAATGGTTTACATAAATGACTGAAATGTATAAAATGACATAAAATTACCTTCATTAATATACCAACAATCTGGTCTGTTGATAGTACTTTTAAAAAGGGATACAAAGTGAGTTGTGTATGGCTCATATATGTTCCATGTTTGGCTCGTAAAACATTTAAGTCTCGCTCAAGAGCATTTCTGATAGTTTCCCTCCAAAGATCTTCACTTTCTGACAGTTTCTGTCGCTAAATACAAATGAAGTGAAAGAATATAAAAGTGAATTAAAACATTGAGATTTTAAAACATAATCTATCAGTAATCAGTCAAATTAATTTTATTAGTAAATTCTAACACGAATTTAAAGGAATAGATAAGTAATTGTGAACTTTATAAAGAACAAGGTGAAAGTTGTTGCAATTCTGAACCATGACACTGATTTACTTCTTCAACAAACATCATTAGGAAACATTATAGTATTATTTTGCATTTAATTTTAATACATAGATTTGGAGTCCCAGATAATATAATATTTTGGCAGTCATAATGAAGTAATGGAACAAAACAATAAAGAACGAGATACAAAAGTGTTTACAAAAGATAAATACTAAAAGGAAATAAAATCATTCATATTTTCAGAAGTGATTAACGATAAAGTCTGATAATTTACACACATTTGAAATAAAAATTTGGTAAAAATAGAAGAATAATAGAGGTCTTACAAGGCATTTTACTGCTATATAAAATGGGAGGAAAAAATTTGTGAAAATTCTGCAGACCAATAAAAATATACAATGAATATACAAATGAACCCAGTAGCCAACAGCAAAGAAAAGAAAAGCATACCTAAAATAAAAACAGGGTGAGGCATTCATAACGAAAGAACCACTGATATACATTTGAAGATTGAACCACCCAAGAATAGAAAGTAAATTCAATTTAGATAATTTAGCAATACTAATCTAGTAGCAAACCATTATTTATTTATCATTTACTTACATAATACTCAACAACCTTTGGGTCGTCATTTCTTTTCTCAATACTCTTCACTTTCAATGTATCCAAATGTTCAAGTTTAATTTGTTGTTCGACTGCAGCTTTCAGCTCAGACAAATTGAGCACACCTTCCCCAGGACTCTTGTACCCCACTGTCTGAAAGTCACACACCATGTTCTCATTATCATTAAATAGTGACACACTGAACACATTAAAAAATTCTTTAAAATTTGGATTAAGACAAATCACCTCAACTGAACACAAGTAAATGTGAACTAGGCAGTTTGTGGAAATCATATTATAATTGAAAAAAGTAATATCCACTTAAAATTGCTTCAAAACATAAAAGAAATTTGAAATTGACTTGATCCAATGAGTCAGAATATCTAAAGGAGCAGTAACTACCTTCATTATAGAAATTATTCTGAAAAATATTATATGGAGTATTTATAGAGGGATTCATACTCGATGCAAATAGGAGATAAGTGAACTCGCAATAATGTAAAAAATATTATCTTGGTTAAAAATCTACACTCCTAGTGCCTTTGGCACATACACTTGGATTCTCCTCCTTCCCACAGTCTACTGAGCATCAAAGGATTTTTTAAGGATTTTCCAGAGGAGGTTACTGAACAGATGACTTATGAAGCAGTAAGTATATACATTTCACAAAAATAAATAACAATAAAAGTAAATAAAATTCTGGTTAACTGTTTTTCAATTGCTTATATTTCATTACCACAGTGGAAATGCTGATCCAACTTGGTTGACAAGAAAAACAATAAATAAATAAAAAATTAATAACAACCCAAAGAATGAAAAATAAAAATGTATTCAATTGAAATGTTGACTCAATAATAATAAAATAAACTTCAAATAAAACCAAAATGCAAGTTTTAGTTTTACTTCAACTATGACATAACAAATTATACTCAATCATAATTTAATATTAATAAATCACATTAATCAGGTTTTAGCTCACAACTTTGCCACAGTTGGAAGAATGCTTTGGGGAAACCTAACTCCCCCCAAAAATGTAAAATATAGAGAGTTTTGTAGTGAAGTTAACTGGATTAATAGTTTCTCATTTACAGAAATAAAAAGCTTATGTTTTTGCAAGAAAAAAGTTTATTACACAAATTTTTGAAAAATATAGAGCTAATAGCAAAAATAAATAAATAAATAAAAAAAAATCAATCAGTTTATTTTTGAATTACCATTTTATTAAGTTTCTTTCACTCTCATCCAAATTTGTAATAATGTTTTCAAAAACTTAAATCCATATGCTCAGCATTTTGCCAACTCCAACCTGCAAATTGGTGCCAATACAAATGACAAGCCTTATTTCTTTTTCAGTCTAGTGTTATTCCTTTTCTCCACACACACACAGCAGCAAACATGAACTACGTGCACAAACATGATGTCCGTTTGCCACAAGTCACCTGATGGCCTCATACAAATTAAGTTCTATAGATATGTGTCCTATGCACACAACACACACACTAACTGAACAATAAAACTTTTAAAAAGGATATTTTTACAAGCAACTGAAATGTCAATACTAAGCAACAGAAGCCAACAGACCCTCCCTAAGAATCCTACATTACCTCTTCCGAGTTGTTCAACTCTTGAAGCAGACAGCAAGAATAACAAGAATCAGGAGGAGGGTACGTCGGTTTAAAATCTGGAAACATCCATCGAATGGCTTTCAATGTAATTTCTCTTTGATCATTCACAAATGTATTCTTCACAATGACATCGTTCAATTCCCAAGACGAACATTTCAGTCTTTCAACCCACTCCTGAAGCAGAGACATAGTCGCAGGTGTTGGTTCATTACGACCCAAACATTCGAAGGCAAACGCGTACGTCTGCAAAGACCACTTCATTTCATCTTCATCCATGAGCCTCAGGATCTCTTTTACTTTGTTCAAAGCACCCTGGAAAAAGACACAATATAAAAGTATATCAGCAAGGAACACAGTTGTATGCCTCTTTATTTGTTAACATATAATCTAATGATGACAAATCTAGAAAATCTAGAAAAAGGCTTCCTGCATTCAACCAGGATATCCTCTTGATGCAGTTGCAAATAAGAAAAAGGAGGAAGAAAGATATGGGAGCCCCTCGAGGATTCTGGTTTTCTCACTTTAAGCCGATTCAACGTAGCACATAAGAAATAAGTACTTTTCTTTTCACAAAAGAAAGAGTATATACAATAATATTTAACAAAGAGGTAGATTTCAAACATTACTACATTATAAAATCACAGAAGAACCATATTTATGAAAAAGGTTTCCACATTTCTCATGCTCAACATTACTAAATTAAATAGTTTAATAGTAGTCACAGCACCGAAAAATCAAATTGTAAATATAAAGTCTCTAGAATAGGTCAACAATATCCAGAAATAAAAGAAAGTAGTTAATACAATTAAACAAAACTTTTCTTGGTAAAATATCAAATACTTCCATCAGTAAGTTAATGGGCTGAAAAACATACTAAGCTGTTATCTGAACTTTTTAATATAAGCCAGAAACATAGAGAGGCCACCACATCTTATTTCGCTACTCCCTTCAATATTGATATACAACTGGCAAGACAAAATTTTCATGAAACTATTCTTACTAGGGGGAAGATTGTATAAATTATTTTTACTATACAGTCCATTGACCATGCTTGTGAGAGTAAGGGGACAAAGGATCCTTGTAAGTTTCACAATTCAATGACTTCTCTGTAACATGTAATGGGAAATTGCTTCTGTGCGTTATGGAAGGATTTTTCTTCCCACAAGGAAACAAGCGTATGTGACATAAATTACTTCGGGAATCCACTGTGGAGTCACTAAAATGAACTATTGTAATCATTCATTGAACAGACATTCCACTTACTTTTTAAAAAATAAACTAGTCACCACAGCTGAGGATAGACTTAGTCGGCAGTAGCCGAGGATGGAAGCAACAGTTTTCAGTCTGTGTTTAAAGAAGTAAGTGGAGCGTGTGATTGACGAATTATTACAAGTGTATACAAGTGATGTCATTGTTCTTTACATGTCTCCTCATTGTACAAAAACTGTTACAGGCTTGCATATTTTTCTCATCAGCAAAGTGTGGAAAACGCAACAGATGGAAGTCATGTACCTTCCCAGCAAAAGCGCCAAGAACAACGTTGTATGGTCTCTCATCAGACATCTTCGTGGATTTGTCTGACCTCTTCTTTCTGGAGATGTAGAAGTGAAGTGTCGACAAAGCTCTGCTCAGTAACCCACAGTTGACCTGAAGGAACAAAGACGAGTGAACCCCATTCAACAAAAACTTCAACATTTCCTACAAAATAGTTACAAAATCAAGAATCGATCCGAAATCAAAAAAGTTTCCAAAGAGTAAACAATTTACAAAAATATGATTATACTTTCTGAAGAGTGTATAAAAACTGTCACTTTTCTTTCTTAAAATGTGTCGACTTAATTTTTTTACATCTTTCTAAATAATACCATTACAAATAATTAAAGAGCGAGTGCAGAATCATTACACAATGCAAGAACTCACACAAACATCCAGATGGGCTACAAGGCTGCGCGTTAAGGCCTCTTCTCTTCCTGCTTGTTCAGTCTCCTTACGCTTCAATAGAGATGCCTGCTCACTCGCATTCTGCTGCTTCCTCTTCTTCTTGCTCCTATTACCACTCCCTCTAAAACTGTAACGGTAGTTATTGTATAATTTTTTCTAAAACCCTACAAAAATGGAATGTAATTTTTAATGAAAAAAATATCTTTTGCAAGAGCTTTGCTCAGATGAAAATTATGAATAACATCTAATTTAGTAAATTTAATAGTTCCTTACACAGTTCATTTTTATCTTGAGGTTAGGAATTATCACCCACAACCATCAAATATACATAACCATCTGATACCGAGCATTACCGACTATTTAAGCATCTTATTCTCCCATAACATTTCCTACAATTGATAACTTCTTAAGATTTTCAGTAGTCAGTGACATCCTTTAGAAAATATAATTGATTTACTCGATTCATCTGATAACGGAGTAAAATTACTTAAGCTGTATTATACAGGCTCATATAAATGACAAATTGAAATAAAAGTAAGTATTTAATTATGTACAAGAAAGCACTACAAATAGCTTATCAAAAACTTAATAGGTTAAAATTTAAGAACAGTTACAGAAATAAAATGATGAAAATTTTTCTTTTGTTAAACAGATCTAGATTTGCCAGGAAAATTTGCTGATCTTTTCATATTAATAATGTCTCACAATCTCAAGGCCCAATAACATATCACAATATTTATAATGATATGAGGTGCTAGAATGCAAAATGCATCACTTACACTTTTTAACACATTTGAACAAAACACACATAGGTAGTCTTAAGGCTATTTAACATGTTCTAATGCGTTGTATTTAGTTAAAAATACATTATTTCCAGTTCAATCAAATCAACTGTATAATATTTGTTTTGTTCAAATCACAATACATGGAAACTCAATCAGGAAAATGCTGTGACTGGTTCGTATGTTGACATGGTTTGACTGCAATTCAGATTTTGGTAGGTATAACTTTCAACTTACTGATTAACAATAAAATTTCAACAACTTCTTTGGGTATTTTCAACTAAACCTTTTTAAGTTTGACCACCATACAAAAAATATAGCTAACTTGTATATTTTTCTCCTCAGCAATGTATAGAAAATGCAATAGATGGAAGGCATTTATCTTTCTAACAAAAGTGCCCTTAACTTTTAATTTTTTCAAAACAAGTTGTATTCCACAGGAGATGAAATGTATTATACCCTAAGAATTTTTTTCAAACAAACAAAAATAAAAGTAGCAGCAAAATTAAATATTTATTTAGTGTCTTATGTATAGGCAGAATTGATGTTTGATAAATTAAGTAAAACAAAATCTTTTCTAATTTTCTTATTATATAGCTATGTCCCACATAATGAATTTTTTGTTTTACAAAGGAAGCCCCATATTCTCTAGACACACCTTGGACGTACCAAAAACTAGGAATCAATAAAAACCATTTCAATCAATGGTATTTTACCACTGAACTAGTACAAGTGGAATGGTTTGAAAATATAGTACAATTAGCGAACAAAGACTTAGCAATAGAATTAAAATTCAGAGGTATCTCACACTTTTCACAGTCACAATTCATCTTGTGCAATGTCATAAAAAATATTGAAGAATTTGGTACAATGCCAAAAACTTTTCCATGCACAATGAGATCAAAAGAAGAAAATTACTCACTCCTTGACTTCTCTTTTTTTCCCAGACACTTCGCTATCCAATCGAGACTCATGGTCATCAATGTGCCCTAAAATATCTTCTTGTACACTAGAAATACACTGATATTCAAGAGAATCAGTATCACCTATTTGTTGGCTGTCAAGTGGTATATTGTCAAACGGCAAATCTAAATCTTGTGATAAAGTAGAAGGTATAGACATTAACTCATCACTGGGAACTGATTGATTCGCTTTGGGTTCCACATTGGCAAGAAGTTTACTCCTTAACTTGTCTTTGGTAATTGTCTTCACATCACTTGAACTTTTATCGGACAGCTTTGAACTGACTTCTGGAATGGGACTGTTCTGAATACAGCTGTTGATATTCATCAGATCAATGTGTGGTGGAATAAATAGAGTAGCACCACACTCAGATACACAACTTTTTACAAGTCTTTTCAACTGAAATAGTTTATTTAAATCGATATCAGGCTGTTTAGCAAGTAAAGATAAATGTTGAGAAGTCAACTTGCTAACCGATGCTTTCTTTTGAGACAGTGACTTATCTGTAACTAAAGGCACACAACATTACAAATAAGTACTCACAAGTTTCGTTTCATTTCATTTCGGTTAGATAGGATAATACCTTCTAATAATTCTGCGAATCTCTTCTTGTTTTTCTTCTTTTTCTTTAACTGAATAATTTTTGCAGAATTCATATTCATAGCATTAGAAGATTGACTTCTCGACCAACATGGGGTAACCTCTAAGAAAGTAAAACATACGACAAGAATGAATGTACTAAAAGGGTAAGAACTCTAAATCAATAATTATTTTTTATTCCTACCTTCTGGACTTCTCAGTACAAAGTTATGATTACAAAAGGCACACGTTCGAGTAAGCAAGTTCGTAGTTGCAGAGGAAGGCGTGGATTTGGTATTACATGAAGAGAGTCTTGAGAGTTTCCGGAGCTTGAGAAGACGATACATAGTTTAGTGAAGTTACATACGTTTCTTAATAGACAGAGAAGGTTACAATCAACACACGGCAATGTATATTTCATAAGTTCTCCACATAATCGGCAAGTGCCTCGCGAGCAGGGGATACTTGCAAGACCTCAAGACTGGGACAGGCGCAGGCTGGGCGCAGGCCATGCGCAGGCCTACGAACCTGCTACGAACCAAGATAGGCTCTGGATGCTCTGGATAGGCTTCTGCGGTCCGGTCTTTTCGACATAGTGGGCACATAGCCCGCAAGGAGCGTTATGTGTAAATTACTCCTGCGCACTCTATACAGTTCAAGCGTTTACTACATCATCCAGGCAGCGAGTCATCTGTGCAGCATCTGTGGCTAGTACGCCATGGTTTCAAATTCGTTATTAACTTCTGCATCCCGAAATGTGTTGAAAGGTGTGAGTTTTGTGAACTTTTTGAATTGACTAGCCTGCTCCTGTTGTTAGCTGCAATCGTAAATGAGCACACTCTATTTTTCAGTTTAATCTTTCTAATTATTTTATACTTTCTAGTTTTTGTGATTCACTAGTTGTATTTATATCCTAACTTCCATTGTAGTGTAATTTTTTTTTTTGTGTGTAAGTGTTAAGTGAAAAAACTCTTTAAAAAATTCCTAAGGTTTTAAAGCCTAACAGGCCGAATATAATTTCATATTGTTTTCATTCATAGGTGCGATAAAATTTAGTAAGTACAAACGGAATCATAAATTTAACTTCTTGGTGCATTAATATTAATTATTTCGATGCATTTAGATTTTCTGATCCATATACTATTACATCATTATTAACTTATAAATAACGTACCCTATTGTTGCGCTGCTCAAGTTTCGTCACCGTAAATAGGATTATTCCAATATTTTATCATTTGTTCTCTTGATTCTTTTTGTACTTATCCATTACACTATAACATAATATTGCATTAGTCGAATTAATTTATCTTCAGTTGTCGTCCTAAATTATTATTTGTCATTTTAGTTGTCGGTTTGTTTAATTACTTGTTTATTAAAAATCTCATTTGCAATTTCCGTAGTAATAAATTTATTATTATACTAATATCTGTCAGAGTTAGTTGTCAGTTCTCGTGTACTGATTTGCTGTTGTCGTTAAGTTGCTAACAAACTCACAAAAATGGACACAATCGCATTCCTTGACGCATTCAAAGCTGACCTTCACAAGGCGTACAATGATTTAGCACATTATATTGACACACGAATCAGTGCGCTGGAAGAGGTCAATAACACGATCGGCGGTTAGACTACAGTCAGGAATTCTCGCCGTCCTTCCAACTGCTATCACCCGGTTAGACATACACATACACCAGCCCAACTCTTCACTCAAAATAGGTTTAGTGTGTTAGATGACATGTCCCAGTTTCCTCCCTTACCTACTCATTTCATCCCCTCCAGTTCAGTAACTAAAACTGTTCACGAACCACAAACTGGTAAGCACAGACGTCCAAAACCACATCAAGTAGTGCTACCCAGAGATGAAGCCAACACTTCCACGCAGCTGATTCTCACGGTTGTCACATGTCCTCCGTTTTGCGTGGATAGCTTCCCAGCCAGTTCTCAGTCTTCGGTTTCTATAAGTCAAACGCTCGTTTGGCTGAAGTTATTCGAGAACTGGACACCTACACTAAAAAAACTCACAGGGACACAGTAGTCATCATAGGTTTTGGGGGGTTTTACGGCTCGCAGACATCGAGGTTATTAAAACCCTAACATTTTTGTACACGTAGGGAAAATGCTGTTACGCACTAAGGGGAGCCAATATGACTCTTCCCGCGTGTGGGACTCGCCGAATGACTCGACCATACCAACTAAAATCCCACCTGAAAAACTTTCTCCAAAATTCTAGAAAAATTATTGTTTAAGCGTCTTCTAGATTTATCAAAAAATAACATTCTCTCTGACGATCAACACGGTTTTAGGAAATCCTTTTCCACTACAAGCGCCATATTTTCTTTCTTAAACGATGTTACCACATCTCTTGACCGTGGAGAAAATCCTCAGGGTGTCTTTCTTGACTTCTCCAAAGCATTCGATGTCATCGATCACTTAATTCTCCTTTCCAAATTGCATACTTTAGGCATTCGTGGACTTCCACATCAATGGCTAACTTCTTATTTAAAAGATAGATATCAACAGGTAGAAATATCCTATACTAAAAATAAAATACTTCAGCGTTGTCTTTCAGAAACGAAGCCACTTACTTGCGGAGTACCCCAAGGATCAATTCTCGGCCCTATACTCTTTTTATTGTATGTGAACGACATGTCATCATCCACATCAGATTGCAAAATGGTTCTTTTTGCTGATGACACTAATTTACTATGTAAACACGCCAATGCTCAAAAAGTTTTGTCTAACCTTTCGACTTGGTTCCATGCAAATCGTCTCATTGTAAACACTGACAAAACAGTGTCTATGTCATTTCACAATAGTATCACAAAATCTTTACCCCAGGTTTCTCTTTCTTTAAACGGAACACAATTAAAAACTGTTACAAATACAAAATTCTTAGGTCTCCATATTCAAGACAACCTCAAATGGAATTGTCACATTGACAATCTTAATTCCCAATTAAGCAAATTGTGTTACGCATTCCGAATCTTAGTTAACGCAGTTAGTCCACGTATTTCCCGTTGCGTATATTTTGCAAACGTTTACTCCCATTTACGTTACGGCATTACCTTCTGGGGTAATTCCGGTCAGAGTATTCAAACTTTCAGAATTCAGAAGAGGATAGTTCGGATAATTTGTAAATCTCACCCCCGAAACTCTTGTAAACCTTTATTCAAGGAATTAAATATATTAACACTTCCCTGCATTTATATTTATGAAACAGTCGTGTTTGTTAAGTCCGAATTACTGAAGCACCACCCTTGCTTTATACGAAACAGTCTCGTTCACGAACACTATACACGCAATAGTAGTAATATTCATCGCCCTAGAGTGTCAACCACTCTTTGCCAAAAGGGACCATACCATTCGGGAATCGTTCTATATAATTCCCTGCCCAAGAATATAAAAGATATTATGAAATTGAATATCTTCAAATCCGCGGTTAAAAACTACCTCCTGCACCAGTGCTTCTACACTGTAAAAGAATTTATTGATTTTAACAAAAGTTAAATTCGTCTTGTGCTTTATCACGCCATTGCTGTAGTACTTTTTAAACAACTTATAACAATTTCAAAAACTATTTTCTTGCATGATTGTGTTGTCTTATGGCTCATATTAATTTAGTTTTATGTGTACTCAACTTTGGCACAGTTGTGTTCATAAATTCTGTAGCCCCATCCTGGCGCGGATTTTTCTCCGTTTTTCCTTCGGGTAGAGGCGGATTTCTTATACAGGGTCTCTAGGCTTTGTCTAGGGGCGTGTTTATTGTAACAAGAAATCGTGAATTTAGTGTTATTTCAATTCTTATGATTGTAAACACTATACTCAGAATAATCTATAGTTCCACAATAATTCGTATATGTAAAATAAATTTTGTGTTAAATTACAAACATGTTGATATTCTATTAGTATTATAACTCGTAGCTAACTTTTTATCTTATCTAGGAATTTTTGCTGAAATTTTTGAATCCCCCTTTGCCTTATGACCCTTGACCGGAATTGATGAGATGGTCCCTTGCTTGTTTCCGGAGAGTAAATTAGTTTATTGTCCTCCACTTGGTCATACGTAGTTTGTACTGCTTTTTTGACAATAAATTTATTATTATTATGAAAAAAGAATTTTCTGCAGTTAATTTGACTGACATAAGTATTATTGTTTTATGTATTTATGTATATGTATTTATAGATCTTGACATATTTTTTCGGAATTATGAGATTATTTTAAAACGTATTACACGTAAATTCAAAAAATTTATCCTTATATATGGTGATTTCAACATAGATTTCCTGAATGTTTCCGATTACGCAAATTCACCCATAAATCGACTCCTTCAACCTTGTAACTACGATAAACGACCCCACTCGCCTCTCACCTAGTCTATTTATGTGCATATTACTTTCCCCTCTGGTGTGTAATTAGAGAATATTATTTGTGGATATAGGCATATGTATTAGTACATAACGTGGTGGAAGAAGAATTGCAATGTAAGGATCATTTTCAGTTGGACTATTAATGTAATACACAATTTCAATTAATTTATTGGATCTCTTCATTGGAGAAATTATATTTGTTAAAGAGTGCTGATATTTTGTGCCAAAGTTATGTCATCTATGATTTATTTAATAAATGTTATTGATACCTCATATATATGTTTTCACTCGTAATTTCCCATCTCCTAGCTTTTGAATGTTCTTGTAAGCATTTTATTGCTGTAAACTTTACATGAGTGTAGGAATCATGGGAATGGAATAGAAATCGTCAGTGGGAGGGAGAAAGGAAGTTGTAGTTGCGCATCACAGCTGTCACTTTTGGAACTAGTCCGAGTCATTGGCGCGTGGTCCGCCAGGTAGCGCATGACTAGAATATAACCAAGAGAGAGCCATCTGGAAGTGACGGGCGGACAGGACCCGATCCCCATCCGATTTCGCATCTCGCGCACCCCACCATCTGTAGTGTAGAAATTTGCGCTCCCACTCGTGCATCCAACTTCCACTAGAATCCGATTATTTGGTCCGATTTCGTAGGACTTGATATTTGAAAATACTTATTGCGAACAGAGTAACGTGATTAATAAAATGAAATTTAATATTACTAAACAGATCTAGTGATAACGAAACTATTTGGATGACGGTTTCAGAGGCAGCGGTGCGATAGGGGTGGATTAACGGGACCACGACCCTCCCCTCTCCCAATAGACCAGAACTTAATTTCGAAACTTAATAACGACAAAATAGAATTATAAGTTCACTTGAATGCGTATAACTATAAATAAACTTTATAATAATGAATAAATCAAATTTGTCATAAATAGCCGTTACAAACTTCATATTACTATAATAAACTACTTGGTGAATGTGTACCCGTTTATTTATTTATTTAATGAGTATTTGTACCCATGATAAATGTACATTAATCACCTGTTGACCCACTTCAGATATGATTTATAAGTGTACTGTTGGAGAACATCTGATGCAGTTCTATTTGGCAATTACCAAGTAAAAAAACAACTAAATTCTAGGTATTATATATATATTTATTATAAAGGTTAAATGTCATGGCATTTAGGCCTTTTAACAAAATTGATGGGATGGTTCTTTGCTTGCTTTTCAGAGTGCATTGTTTATTGTCCTCCATGGGGTCAAATATAGTTTGTGACTGGACAATTATTTATTAATTAAAATTGTGTGTTCATATGCATGATTACAATGAGGCAAATGAAGTGCTATTCTGCTAAAGTTAAAGAATAACTTGTTTCACATTTGGTTGGTTATCTATGAGCATATTATATTTTCAGGAGAGATTGGCTGGGATATGAATCTTAGGGTAAATGATATAAAATTGAAACAATCTAATAAAAGAAACAGGAAAAAATGAGTAAAAATGTTTAATCTCATACCCCATTGTCAACAACTAACCACATAACTTTCAGCACCATTAAATCATCAAAACAAAACTATCCAGCACATATACCAATGTAATTCACAAAAATCATACATTTCATGCCCAAAATATAAAATTAATGGCAACAAGTTACTGACATAACAATGATGCAAGCATGAATAAAATTTCCCAATTAAATTCTTACATTCAAAATTTGAGGCACTAATTCATGACCAGAGGACTTAAGCTGCACATACAATGTAATATAATTATCATTGGTATTCTCTCATCTTTTTGGTAAAAGTAACTTATTTCATAACAGTTTCATTACTTTCATTAAATGAAGATACTGTTATCAGATATTAAATACAATATTATATTATTGTTAAGAAATTGAATGAATGTTATTGGCGCATTAACTCAAAATTAATTTTTTATATTCTAAACATATGGCAGACTCTACACATGGTACAAAGGAACAAATTTGAATATGACGTATAATTCTTGAAATAGCAACAATACAGAAAATAAAACATATTCATCACATAACTGAAAATAAATATTTAAACAATGCAACAGGATTTTCACTAAGTGATAATTCTGTTTCAACCACTCATTCCAAGCATTACATGAGAAAGTGATAAATAGAAACATTGGTGTTTCCTGAAAATAAATATAATTTTTAAGAATAGTTTGGTAGTAAATAATAAAAGTTTCATCAAATTCATCATCATGTACTTCCAGGAATGTAAGGATCAGGTAACACTAATAACTCTTACATTGTTTCATCTAATGAATATCTATTTTCTGTGATAGGATACAATATTATTAATGTTCAAGCACAGATACATTTCTGGGAAATACACAATGGCCCCGATAATCATACAATTTATAAAAACTATATTGTCCTCAAAAACGAACATTGATGTGAAAACAAAATTCTATTTACAAAAGAAATACTGTACACAAATTAAGTAATCTGAAATAGATTTCACAATACAAAGCTAAAATATACTTTTGAAAGTCACCTGATTTAACAGCTTGCACTGTTCTATGATTCTTCTGTTTTTATGCAGGAAGATCTCATTGAAGATAGACCCCAAGTTGTAGTGCCAGTTGGAGAAGAACTTTGAGACCAGGCATGAAACTAGAGATTTGAGAGAAATCAGGTCCAGACACAAGTTGAGTATGCAAACCTAATCCACCAGTGTAATTTCCTGTTTGCACCAACTGCACCATTTGGTGTAAACTTGCTAGAGTATTTGAAGAAAGCTGTAGGAGAATATTCTTGTGTCAGAATAAACACTATTATGATAAGAACATTTATTTTTCAACTGAGTATTTCATATTACCTTGTTTTCCCGTAATGTGTCATATAAGACTTCTAGCTTCCTGGCAACATCATCCAATTTTCTTTTCGCTTGCTACAGAAAACGGAAAAAGACAAAGTGAAATAGTAAAATGAAACATGCAAATAAAGACTTTACAATTGTACACTCCGTACCATGAACAACTTTATTATTTTGTAAGTTATTTCAAGTTCTCTTAAATGCAAAATTAACTTTACCTTTAATTAATCAATTTTTAGTAGATTAGCAGCACTAAATTAATTTTCTCAATTTCAACAGAATAATTATCTTTATGATCAATAAAGGATGAAAAAAAGAAAAGATGATGTTTCACTGGAAACTAACATTGGAACAATAATGTTTCTTGGTGGACTATTTTAGATATTCATTAAAGAACAGCAACCCGTGGTAATGCTTTCTCAACATGATCTAAAAAACTGAATGCACTAGAGCTAGAATTGTGTACTCATAAGGGAGTAATAAAATAAGGAAAAGAAAAATTATGGAACACATCCTGTAATAAGATGAATTTTCTTGAATAGAAAATGGTTAGGTACATTAATCACCAACAATTATACATGAGACTAACCAAAGGTATGAAAAAGTGTGAATTGAATTTATGGGAAGAGTATGCACACTTACAGAAGGTTTCAATGTTAAATCAATAAATCCTTGAATTCTGTAGAAATAATGATAGTTTAACATGGTAATACAGAAAATGTTTGTGAGTGCAATATATAATTTGATATATTGTCACTATGAAGCATTCCTTCATAATTTAGTCCCTGAGCCTTGATTTTCCTCCATTATTTCCATACAAGTCTGTTCCACACAGTGGTGAAATCAGTTTGCTACTTCTAGTATTCTTAGAACAAAGTTGGTTCTTGAGGTTACAAGCTAATGAAAATTAAATTTATTGGAGAACTAATAATTATTTCTTCACAATTACACATTAACAAAAAGTTTTGAAAACATTGTGACAAGAATTTATTTGCTTTGATCAAACATTTGGAAGATAAATTACTCAGTGAACATATTTTGGTTTCATTTCATCTCATTATTTCCCAGTTCACCTAAAGATAAACTTTTGAAAATTTTGAAGAAAAAACAAACAAACCCGGTTTTATTCAAAAATGGAAATGGGGAAGGTGAATGAATTTTAGGAGTTAACAAAATAATGTGTCAATCAAATTTGATTTACAAGAATTAGCACTAGCAATGGGAAATGCAAAAAACATTTTTTTGGCAGATTCTTTTAGAACGATTTTGAAACTCATATTTCAAAAGCTTTTTCATGGATGTTCAAACTTTGGTATCAATATGAGGATGACATTTTGTATGGTGTGATGATAAAACTTGTTTAAGATTTTTAGAATTGCTCAATATGCATGATCAACCAACAAAATGCACTTTAAACACTGAAACTGATAGATATTTGCTTTTTTTTACTTACATTTCTTATCTATAGCAGAAAGTTTGAATTTGGTTTCAACAACATAAACATTCGATTATAAATAGCCTTTCATATTTGTGAAAACATATTTGTGAAAAGTCCACTGAAGGACAGTAAATAGATTTTAGAGTATGATAACATTATCAACTTGCTGAAAATGATGGATAAGAAAATAAAGATATTTGAAAGTTTGAAAATAGTAAAAAAAAGTAACACTTAAGAAGCGTAAAAAGTGAAAACTATCTTCACAATATTTTACTATCACCAAAGCTTTCATAAAAAAATTCATATTGTTTAAAGATTTAAATGTTACCTTGACAAAAAAACAACAACAACATAAAACTAGTAATTAAAGCTAGGTAATTTCAAAGAATAAGGACACCCTAAAAATTGATCAAATCTGCAGTATAAATTGTAAAAATTGCAATAAAGTTTACAACACAACTGCACACCTGTGGCCAAAGCCCAGGTTTGAGTCCCGGTATGTCACAATTTTCTCTTGGCCATAAACAATGCAGTATTATCCCATACCCACAGAAGGGTGATTTCTTAGGGGTATTTTAAGTTTATTAAGATTTTAAATGTGTAACTTTAAGTTGTCAATTTTAACAATTTTGAATTGGAAATGAGTTTTGGGAACCAACCCAAAATGCTGAAATAATTTTTGACAGATAGCAACAGTCATTAGAATTGTCGATGATATCAGATTTCACCAAAAACACTGTTGAGACACAATTTTCATCATATTTTTGGTTCTTAAGTATTGTTCAATTGTTTTAGTCAAAAGTTGTACTGACAGTGGTCAGTAGAACTTTCAAATAAAGTAAAAAATTGAATATGTGAGTTATATACATAATTCCACAGGATATTATTTTAAACAATCCAAAAGAGCCAAAAGAATTATGATCACTACATTAGTAAAGAATTGTTGGCCTGACCATTTTGACAGTTCTATCATTTGACATCTGTTACAAGTCATTTTGGACTTCGTATTCTGTGACCCCAAATACCATAAGAAGCGACATACCACAAAACAATAATTCAAATTGAAAATATTTCACCAAAAAGTATTATAAAATCTAATATATTTCCAATATAAATGATAAATATTATCCTTCTACTGGCACAGGTTAATATTGTTTGAAACGTCTAAAATTTTGTAATTCTTTTTTTTTTCAGAGCATATTAATCCATTTTTGGAATCAGAATAATTTACAATTTTTAAACAATGCTCTCCCAAGTAATTATGTAAATCCCTATTGTAAAGAAGTATAGAAAAAATGAGCAGGGCATATACTCGTTTGTTTTTTTGAAAGAAACCTATCAGCTCACAAGAAAGCTTTTAAGAAGACAGTTGATATCAAAGAGAAAAATTTTACTTTCCAACAAATAAAAAGTTTTTTATGGGAAAGGAAACAAAAATACTCCCAACAGAACAAGGTCTTCACCTTCTTAATTGGGCTAAAATGTACTTACAGGGTTGTTTGCAGCAATGGCACACCGATCTCTAAGTTCGTTGAATACAGTTTGGAGGTACATATGCTCTTCTGGCACAGGACCCTTGGGTTTGACGGGTTCCGCTTTCACGACAGGAGAGTGTTGTTGCGGAGGAGGGGCATGTTGGAGTGGTTGCTGCTGCGGCTGAAAGTTCTGCTGGGCGAATGGGTGAGCTTGCTGCTGTTGTAGTTGCTGGGGCTGGTGGTTGCTGTAGGCAGACGGAGGCTCGGAGTACCCTCCATTTAATGCCATCTGAAACAATGCATACAGAATTTGAATGCTGAATACCTCAACACAATTGGTAAACAAAGGATACCTTAAAAGATTAACCTCCTACAATTGCCATAAAAAACAGTACTGAGCAGTTGATGAAATTCATTCAAAGAAACATGATATCCTCAGTTATAGTGAATTACTGGAAAACACATCAATCACTCTACCCTTTTAAATTGTGTTGCATATCAATGTAACTCCACACACAACTTATAATTCTTGACACAGAACCAAAGCCAGTTTTATCTTTTTGTACCTTTTTGAGTCTTTAGTACAAACACAATTCAATAAGTAGTTTGATGTTTTTTTAGAATGATAAAAAAAGCAAAAAATTTGTTTAGACTTCCATTGTAAAATAAGTTAAAATACTTGTGTCACCTCAAGACTGAAAGATAAAGTAGCCCCTCAATTAAATAATGAAGATAAAAACACAGTTGACATGATAAAGACAGGGATGAACCAATCTAAAGACATCCTGCTCTGGCAATAAGAACACTGCCCACATTTGACTGCCCAATAAATTGAGTGAGTATACTGAAACAGGGAAAAATCCCTGGAAATATTTCCACAAGATAAAATTTTTCTGAAGATTTTGTGTGTAAAATATATTTATTTCTACTGTCCTGAATTGACACTAAAAATACATCTAACACTTTTATTTCATGGAACATCTCAATATTTCAAGTCTATATTACAAATGAGGAGGAATTATTTCATTTTACAAAATTATTAACATCTCAACTGTTAAGTGTTCTGAGAAATGCTTCAATAAGAATGAACTTCAGTTAATGGGATAAAGTGCACATGTAACTGTTGCCAAGATAAAGTTTTGACAAATGTATACCCACAGGAAATTGTTGGGATTGTAAACATGCAAAACCAGACTAAAATGAAGTTGTTTTTTAACACTTACACCTACATTTTGCATTGCAGGTGGGGCTGCCTCGGGAGGCACAGCTCCAAACAGAGGATGAGTAATAGGCGCTTGAGGCTGATACTCTGTCTTTGGCTGAAACACCACAAAAGCACTTGCAATACACACTTACAAACAGCTTAGGATAAGATAATAAATTATTACTTTTGTCTCATTGAAATAACCAACAGTTTGTGAAAAACAGGAACCATTTCTTCACACAACAAAACACGATAAATTTACAGTGTGATTAAAGAATGAACATAATTTTATACAGTAATCCAATAATAAAAACAGATATCTAATCCAAATAAATTAATACATCCCACAAATATTACAGCACAATAAATAGAAATATTCACAAGTTTTTGGGATTAAGCATTGTAAAGAAAATAAATTGTACACTGGAACTTGTCAACTCACCAAAGTTTCCTCTAATTCAAGCATCTGAATTAAACAAAGGATATTGTATTGAAAATTAAAAAAATAATGAAATAATTTCGGTATTTAATTTATTTGCCAGACAAACTTTTTTTTGTCATGCACAAGAAACTTGAGAACTTCATCATAATTTTACATGGATCAGAATAATGATTAAGATTCTGTTGTTTGAAGAAACAATGTTCCATCATCTTAATTTACACTGACTGAATGAGACACCCACATTAAATCAAAAGGGAACACTACATAGTGCATTCAAAAGCTTTGATTCTAACTAGTATTAAACTATTTTAATTCAAGTATAAAGGTTGGGCTAAAATAGTCAATATTTTTGTTCTTATTTATTTTATACACACTTAATAGGTTTATTTTCATGCTTTCTCCAAACATTTACTTGAGATTCTCCCCTTGCAGTCCTGAACGCCTTTGAGCATTAGGCTCAAGTATTTATCACCAGCCAAATGAAACTTATCCTCACGCAGGAAAGTGAACCAACAATCCACTGACAAAAAGGTCGTTTAGGCATGTGCACAATAACCAAAGTAGTGCAAAATCGCAGGAGCAAGGAAAATATACTGTCCTGAAATCTAATCCTAAGATTAATATGGTGCAGACTAATTTTCGTGATTTCACAGGACTATTTCATAAAAATCAGGGGGGAATAAAAACAAAAGGAATACACATAAAGCATTTCTAGAAAAACATCAATAAACACATAAAGGATATACAATCATGCACTACATTTTCCAAAACATAAATAACAGCTTTTCAAATTACTGCCAACGAACATCAACGTTAAGTACATTAAATCATAATCTTGTTAATCTGAGAGGTTGTTACATGAAACCTTGGGAATATTGGCCATAAAGCCATTCCTCAAATGTGCTTGATACCTTATGAGCTATCACTTTTTTCCACTTTCTTGTACCTGCATGTTCAGCTGACATCTGAACAGCTTCGACATTATGAAACTGAAGAAAATGCATACACACAAAAAATAAAATGGTGTAAGAGAAATTAAAACATAAGATGAATAATAATATAATAAAACAAAATAAAACAAAACACAGTCACCGTTAGCAGAAAAAATAGTAACAAAATGTGAAATACACATTTTCTAAACATAAGCTTTTTTTAATATGCTTGAGAGGAAAGATTTCAACTAGTCTGCATAAAATTAAAAAAAAACAAAAAACAATAATCGACACTAACATTTACTAATGAGTGTGAAATATCTACACATGGATGCAACAAAAATAAATAACATTATATAAAGAAATGAACACTTACAAGATCATAAAAAGGAAGCTTGTAAGAGAAACAGAACATATCTATTAGAACATTAATTAGCAATATAACAAGTTGACAAAATCAATTAGTGAGTGATACACACACTTAAGAGCATTACCAATAAATGTTATTTATTAATTTTTCTTGTTCTTCACAAATAACTTTTGCGACAACAAAGTTCCTCTGGCATTTTGTACACCGGTTGTCTCACACAATTGTTCTCTCTTTTAAACTCAAATGTTAATTCTTTTCACAATGAAGAATTTCTGATTGTCTTATTGAATCTTCTAAATAAATAAACAGTGCATTGTCCACTCAAATGATTCCGAAGAAACTTTACCCTTTTGAAATGAAACTTAAAGAAATCAGTCTACTTTTAATCTTCAGCTCATGCCATGTAAGTTTTTAATCAGGTATTATCTTAAAATACATTTCTTGGACATGTACAATTATTGTTTAAGTTCACTATCCCTTTTTAAAAATCCATGAGTAATGTGTATTTTTGCATCTATAATGAGTTTTTAGAAATTTCTTATTGTCTTTCTGTGTGCCAACTTGGACTATTATTTAAATTTAATTATCCTGTCTCTAGTTATAAAAACAAATAACCTTTAAAGATCTTGACAATTGACATGGAACAGCAGAAAGTAGATCACAATTGTTACAAGCAGCATATTTACACTGCAGCACTTGAAAAGCATCTGCTCGTTTTTTCTTCTTTTTTAGACAATTAATGAGAGATGTCAAGGTTTCTTCCAATAACCAATAGATAGTGAAGAAATCATTAATTTTTATCAAATATGTTTAGAACACCTGTCTATATCTGAGGCAGAAAAAAGTTATCAGCTACATGGATCATAGCAAAAAAAGTTAGTAAATCGAAGCATTAATGACTGGCAGTAACCAAGTTGCAACTGTAATAATGTAAAAGGATCGGGTACCACCTAGCCTGATCAGCATTGATAAAAATTATAGAGGGTTTTTGGGACTGTGTCGTGAGGAAAACTGGATTTTTTAAACACAAACACAGTGACAGCACATGAAGGCACCCCACTTCACAGTCCCTATGCCAATCTAAGCAAATTTCCACATCCAATCAACTGACTTTATATATAAAGGATGCCACTATCAGTGAATGGTTATGCAATACTGTATAAGGAGAATGCAAAGTCACCAAGTCGCAATAAGAGTAATGTCCATAGTTTCCATCTAAGTGAAATTCCTTTGCTCAGATACATGTGTACATACATTAAGAAATAAATACAGAACAAAGATTTACAACTCTGCAGCAAATAGCACTCCAGAGAATCTACTAAATGTAATGAACTAGAGCACTGAAAAGTGAAGCATACATAAGCAATAGAACTTGAAGAAACGAATGAAACCCTTGCTTTCATACAACCAGCATTCACCTCACCTGTGGTCGAGGAACTCCTTTCAAAGCAGGTGGATCGTTCCAACCAGGAGGAGCATTAGCAGCAGGAATGTTTGGAACAGATGTATTGGGCATTTGAAGAGGCTCTGTAAAATACAGAGAAACTTAATTTCATTCTTCTGTATGTGATGTAGTCTATATAAAATTGACACAAAAAATTTAACTCTTCTTTCTTAAAATATTGTACAACTTTTCAATACTGTGTTACAAAAAAAACAATGAATATTGGACAACAAATACACAATATTAAAAGAAAATTTATTTACTTGTTTCTATTTATTTTTAAGAAGTTAAATTATATTTTTATAATTAGCACATTCACTTTCGATAGCAAGAGACACTAATTTATTGTTCTTCCTTCACTTATATCAACATACTTATTACTTCTGTTTGTTGCCTGTTTACAATTAATCATCATTAACTTGTATGTGTAAGATGATGTCTAAACAGGAATATTCAACTCAAATAAGGTCCTTTTTAACTTCAACATTTGTCCGATATCCAAAGAAATTACAATAAAAACGAAAAATACATATCATCGAGGAGATCATGTAGGGATGAATAAATTAAATACTAGGCATTGTGTGTATACTATAAATGAAATTATTTAGTAAATTTAAGAACAATTTCATACACATTAATTACAAAATAGGGAATGTATAGCTTTAGTTAATACAACAATTGAATCTACTTCAACAATAATTCAGACTTCTGACAAGTTTTGGGGTAAATTTAAATTATGAATATTTGAGAATTTCTTTTCGAGTCCAAAACATATCACTCACCAGTGGGTGCAGCGTAGCCACCTGCATTGGCTTGACCAAAGGTTCCACCCATAGGCTGTGAGGACTGCTGCACTTGTTGGGGAAAGCCTGCACTTGAAGGCTGATACACCGAGGTGGGGATGGGTGCAGGGGTAAAGGAGGCTGGTGCTGGCGTGAAAGGCGCCACTGCAGGGTTGGTGCCGTAAGGTCCCATCGCTGGACCCGACTGTACGGAGGGATCCAACACGTAAGGCCTTAACTTGCTCCCACCGACTGCACTTCCCGCTGAAGCAAAACAATTCAGAAGTTTTACCATTATCATTTTTATATAATGTCACTTGTATTCCACAAATACATACTGGTGTAATTAGTAGCACTTGCTTAAAAACAACTCAATTGGAGAACAGTGAAATGTAGGCAACTTTGTAAACATAAGTCACTAGATATTGTTAAGCTGTCATAATGATTTTAGTTGAGAGACGTTGTTTTTTACAGCATTGCCGTCAACCCCAGTTATAAATAAGTATAACCAGAAGTACATACATAAATAATAACAACATTTCTGTCAAAACAAAGCTGTTATAAACTGCATATGACCACATGCAGGACAATAAAATCAATTTACTTAATAAGAAAATAAGCATATATTCTAACACAATAATAGTAGCATATTTAAGTAATCTTCAAAAATAAAAACGTTTAATTTGAAGAACCTGGAGACACGGAAAAAATTAATCTCACACAATCTTCTTAAACTACTAAAAGAAATGCAAAAATGTTTGTTTCCTTTTTCTGCTAAACAATTAGCAATAAAATAAATAACAAATGATTCCAACATGCAAAATAAGAAAAAAATATTCACAATAAACTACAACATTTACATCTAATTTTGAAGTATGATACAGACTGAATATTAACTAAAGCGATGAGGTATGGACTCATAGCAATGAGGTATGGATGAGGTAAGATCAAAATAAGGAACAGTTACTAACTAACAGTGCAGACAGAACTAGATTAACCAATAAAATATTAACCACCAAACCTACAGAAAAACACATTGTATTATCAATTTTCTCGTATTATTTTGCTTTGCATGATGTTAAATTAACATTTTTAAAACACATTAAAAAAAGTATCAGTAACAGAAATTCTCTAAAAAAATTCGAGTGTTATTGTTGTGACAATTTACAACAGAATATAGTAAAATAAAAACATTTCATAAAGGTATTAAAATTTTTAGAATTCAGTATTAAAACAATGAATTATTTGTAATAATTCATTGAAGCAATAGGGTTTACAGAACTTGGAAATTAAGGCAATGGTACAATTTTCAGTGTCAAAATAGTTTGAACGTACAACCTGACAACATATTGTTTTACATGTAGACCATATGGAAGAGCTTCAGCAGTCTGCAAAGTCCATCATGAAACAAAATAAAACACAAAAAAGGCTCGACATTTTTTTCTTTTCTAGATTTGTATGGTTAATTTTGTATTGACCTCCTACTACGAGTCTAAATACTTTCTGTGCCCACAGTAGGGGTGCCCACTGAATGGCTAAAAACAAATTAAAAAGACAATTATTTCACAAATAGCCAAGTAATCACTGGATTTTACTGCGTGTTCCATAATCATCATTTGCCCAAATTTTCATAGCAATTCATTTTGGAAATATGATCAACAGTTGGTTCTAGAAGAAAAAAAAATGTTGCATCTAACAGAATTTTGCAAACATCTTACTTTTGCTAGATAGTGAGATCTGGTGTCATTCACTGATTTCATGAGAGGAGACAAGTCTCTAGGATTTTTGTTAAGCATATGGACCCTCTCCATTGTTTATCCCACTTATGTACCTGCTTCTTCAATGCTTGCCTAAATCTTTAGAGTTGTAGTCCACAGAACTGTATAATTGTTTTACAATTCATTCATTTATCTGCTAGTTGGTTTGTACCAATATAGTTGTTAAAATATTTTTGAAAATGTTTTCACTCATTATGCCATAGATCAAATTTTAATTGCTATTTTGTAATATTGTTTTTATTCTTTAACTAGTTAATACTTTTAACACCCTTACCAATTTCCATTTTTCAAACCCCCCCAAAAAATCCCAAGATGCAGGAATCAATCGCCTTCATGGGCACCCCTGCATACAGTGCAACCCTACTTCATCGGTTCAAGCATCTACACTACCACAATTTTATGCGATTGCCCTACTTACTCCATCGTGGACCAATATGAACCTTGTCAACTGACTGTTGCTCCCACGCTTTTGGGTATATGCTTGCAGGATTAGATGGAGGGTAGGGATTGTAAGAACCTGTAGTAAGAGTTAAAACATTAGTAGAGTCAATAATAGGACTAGCAAAAGGACTGTGGCCTCTTTCACAGAAATGTCAAAAAGTGAAAAGTCTGCAGTAGGTACAAAGCAGTAAAATCAGTAAATACATAAATGAACAGGATACACAAGAGTACTGGTTAGATAAAATTGATATGCTAACATTTCAACCATTTCGTTGATTTTAATCCCAGTTATTGTAATAAACATGATTTTTTTGGTAAGATCTTTTCAATTTTAAGATGTTTAAAAAGGATGAAGATACAGAGTTGAATAATTAATTATGGGAGCTTGGTTCAATATAGCAAAAGATGAGAAAATCATCCCTTGAAACATGCATTCATTAGAGTTGCATAAACTTGCATTGCAAATAAAAAACACTTTACACCAAGTTTTTGAAATAAGTACTGTGTGAATATCAAGATTTAGAAATGATGAACATGGGAAAATGACTGACCATTAAATGATAGAAGCAGGAGTAAATAACATTATGCACACACAACTTCATTCAGGAGTAAGCAAGTGGGACGAAAAATCAAGGTATAAGTAGATTTTTCATATTCATAACCTGAAACCTTCTTCTCCACTCAAAATATAATGGTTAACAGAATGATTCCATAAATGTCATGAAACAATTAACATCTGAATCAACAATCATTTGCACAATTTTCACCTTTGCGTTTCATACAATCTTCCGCTTTTCAAAGACAATTTTTTAACACATGTAAATATTCAAAATACATTTACCAAACGCTCAATATTCGTTAGTGAAATAATCACAGATATTTATACCTAATTCAAGATTCCCTCAAAAATTAACAAGATATCCAAATGTTAACCAAATACGAAAATCAAGTGGCCTACCTGGTGTCGGGGTCACACTAGCAGGTGGAGGTCCAGGTGGGGGCTGCTGAGCTGCAAGCGTAGGGTTGAAAGGTTGGGGTTGAAAAGTCTGAGAAGCAGGGGGAGTAGGTGCAGGGGTGTAGGCTTTAGGTTGGGCATACTGCTGAGCACCTTGGTTCACAGAGTATGTGCTGACAGGTGGCTGAGCTGAAGGCAACATGGGCGATGGTTGCTGCTGCTGCTGCTGCTGCTGTGGTTGCTGATAAGTGCCATACTGCGGCTGCGATGAAACGACACCCTGCTGCTGGGCACCCTGGAATTTGGATCACAAGTATTATTAGTTGTATTGAAGTACTCATACAATAATCCAAGTAGAAATACTAAACACATATCAACAATTGAATCAAAAAATTTATAATTTGGATAATTATCTTCAATTTGTTGATTTCTCATAGCTAGATAGTGAGCAAAATAATGCTGCTTGACTTCCCAGAAATGGCCATTCTCTTGAAATAGCAATGTCGTTCAGGTGTATAGACAAGATGTGTTAGCTCAGAGAGAATTGGAAGTATTAGGAGATTGAGACAGAGGTTGTTGTTTTTTTGTGGGGTTTTACCGCTCGTCGACATCGAGGGCAATAGAGCCCTAAAATTCCCTACAGGTAGGGAAAATGCAGTTATGCACCAAGGAGAGTCAACATGACTCTCCCCGCATGTGGGACTCGCTGAATGACTCAACCGCACCCACTAAAAACCCTCCTGAATTACAATATATCAAAACATATCTCAAAACATTATAAAATATGAGAAAAATGAAAGATACCCTAGCCCTAATAGCATCAGGATCTAAAAGAACAAGAGGTGACTAAAGAAGGTCAGAAAAGAGAAAGGAAGGGGTCTGGCACAAGTAAGTGGAAGTAATGCCAGATTCAGCTCGGGGTCCCATGTTTGCCAAACGCGTACTTACTAGATGAAAGACCTCAGGAAGGGGAGGGGGAGGGGGGGACTGAGAGAGATTCCTATGGAAGAAGTGGTGCAGTAAGTAGATATTCAAGAGACACGAGTGAGTTTTCTGTTGTCGGTCAGTTGCTAATGGTGAACTGGAATATATAACATTGTCAGTCAGGAGTTCAGCATTTTTGATGTTACTTGTCCCTGGCTAGTGCACTTCATTTGGCCAGATCGAAGGCGGCATGGATGCTGAGTTGGTATGTCTCTACTACAGATTGCCTGATAAGTACCAATACTAGTATTTACACCTCAAATCTCAGAGGGCCTCATAAATCTGAACCACAATGATTATAATGTAAATGTCGTTATCATCGTACTGTTTCCTGGCTGCATTGATTTAAGTAACAATGTGAGTTTGTTTGTTGGCGTTTGTCTTGAATCATGCACTATAAACTTTTGACTTGAACCTACGTGATTTGGTGGAAGTGTTCTGAATTACTATGCAGTGGTAGTGTTGAGTATTCATTTCTATTTATTTTACTTGTTCAAATTTGCATATTTGGTGGCTTATTTTAAACAATTATTTAATTGTTTGTGTAATGTTTTGTTTTATTCCTGTGGATGGTGAATGTCTTTTCTTTTATCAAATCATTTTACATTTCTCTATTGAGAGAATATTTCACAATTTTCTCTCTAGCACTCACAATACAAACATGTAAGTGCAATTGGGCAGTAACTGGGAAATTACAGTTACATAATATTTAATTCAATGACTGTAAACATGAATAAAAATGATCAAAATGTGCATATCCCACAACATGCTTCATAAAAAGAAAATATTCACTTTTTTTAAACGGCTGTATTTATCCTTACATATTTCCCCACATTCACTTTTTCTCTACAGAAAAATCACCACAAAATCTGAGGGGGACAGGGAGTTTAAGATGCAAGTAATTCATCTTAATGCAACACATGAAAATAAAGTTAGTGAATACAGACCGTTTACGCAACATAATATACAGACTACAAATAACTTTCCAACAGAGGAAATTGGAAATTATAGAAATCATGTGATCACTATATATGATGATGGTTTAGTTCAACTTTGGTTGACACTGGATATTAAGCCACGATTTGGTAAAGAGAGCAGCAGATGAGTCACAGAAATTGATGATCAGTAGACAAACGTCACTGACTGCAGGATTTCAAGAGGTAACTACATGTCGTCTGCCTTAAGCATGGTTATTCTGTCAGGTCGTGGATATGAGAATCACACGAATAGAGACTGAAGAAATTATAGGAGATACTGGTAGGGCAGGTGTTCATCAGGCTATGAATAATGTCTACAAAATCTCTAGGACAAAACAACTAATAATAAGGATGATGATGACTGAGATTGACAATGATGACAAAAATAATAATAATAATAATACGTTCCATTATTCCTAAGAGGAACAGAGGGAATCAACAATTGCCTTCCAGCAGCTTCTGTTGCTTGCATCAACTTTCATTAATTTAAAATTTTTCCCATATTCTTTATCAACTTATCTTTTCCATGTGTTGTGTGGTCTGGATCCTTGCGGGTTCCATTCCAAAGCATTGGAGGGGATTTCATCCGGTCCTTTTCTCAGGTTATGTCCAATCCAGTTGAATTTCCTTCTTTTGATTTCAGTGTTCACATCCATTTGTTTTGTTTTTCTCCACAGTTCTTCATTGCTGATTGAATTGGGCCACCAGATTTTCAATATGAACCTTAAGCATCTATTAATGAATGTCTGTAATTTATTTTTGATTTCCACTTTGACCATCTATATTTCACATCAATAAAGAAGGAGTCTTAAAACATGCATTAAACAATTTTGTTTTTTGCGTTAATGCTAATGTTTGTTGCTTGCCAGACATTTCTTGGCTTGGAAAAGGCATCTCTGGCTTTTTGAACTCTTGCACAAACATGTGCCACCATCTTTGGAGATACAGCTACTAAGATAGGTAAAATATTCAACTTTCTATTGTTTCACCTCCCAATGATATAGGCATTTGGTTTCTAGCTTGGACCTGCAGCTCTTTCGTTTTTCTCATATTTATCTTTAAATTGTATTTTGTGGACTCGATTTCTAGGGCTTCAGCTTTCTCTTGCATATGTTCCCAGGAGTGTGAAAGAAGGATGTCATCAGCATAGTCTAAGTCCTCTAGTCTATCATTTAATTTCCATACTATTCCTCTTCATCTGTTGTGGATGGTATTTCTCATGCCCTCATCCATCACCAGAATGAAGAGGAGATAACAAACATCCCTACCTTACTCCAAACACTGTCTCAAATGGTTCAGAAAGGGCACCGTTGTGAAGAACTTGACATGTAGATATCACGCTTTTATGAGGTCAATGATTTTAATTGGCACTCTTCTCGTCTCTAAAATTCTCCAGATTCCCTCTTGTTTAATGGAGTCAAAAGCCTTTTCAAATCTATAAACAAGGCATAAAGTGGAGACCTCCATTCCAGGGACTGTTCAACAATAATTCGCAGTGAGTACATCTGATCTATACACTATCTATTGGCTCCAAATCCAGCTTGTTCTTTGCAGATATTCTTATCTACAGCTTCTGATATGCGATGGAGTATTATTGTACTAAAGATCTTATTGCAAACACAAAGCATGATAAATTAAAAGTCGTTTCTATGTTGCTCATTTTTTTATTATTGGTATTAGAAAGCTTTTTCGGCTGCGTAGCAACCATCATCAGTAACATACACTGAGTGTTGAGGAATATTTTTGGCGAATATTTCGGCATTCGCCAAAAATATTCCTCAACACTCAGTATATGTTACTGACGATGGTTGCTATGCAGCCGAAAAAGCTTTCTAATACCAATAATAAAAAAATGAGCAACATAGAAATGACTTTTAATTTATCATGCTTTAATAATGTTGCTAAAGCACCACAATTACCAAGCATGCAAACACAAAGTAGATTGATTCCTCCCCAATTATCGCATGCACATAATTTTCCCTTCTTAGGAAAATCTCTTCGTCCCCCTTCGGCTGACTTTCCTTTCTTCAGTTCTTTTATGGCATTTCTAATCTCCCTCTTATTGGGTGCTTGTACATCTATGTTCAGAGATTAAAAATTACCTGCCTACTCCAGCCTATCCTCAGTTGTTTGGGTGTTACTTTGATTCAGCACTTCCATAAAGAATTCTCTCCACCTCCGCAGCTGACCATCTGTTGAAAATATTCCTTTTCCAGCCTTATCCTTCACTGGTTGATTTTGGTTTCTTATGCCTCCACTTAGCTTTCTAGCTATGTCAAATAGTTCTTTTAGATTCCCTATATTAGCTGTTGTTTCTGCTTTTCTTGCCATATCTTCCATATAACTTCTATGATCTCTTCTACAATATTTTTTAATCTCGTTATGAAGAGAGTTATACAAGTATGTTAAATTTGCAGTGTTCTCTGAACTATCATTAGAATTCATCTTCTTCTTAATCATTTTTCTGTTTTCTATCAGGTCCCATGTATGTTCTGAAATCCAATCTTTTTGTTCCTTCTTTTGATATCCCAATACTTTTTCGCTAACCTTGAGAAATGTGTCTTACCTCCATTCGCTAACTATATTCTGATTTTGTTCTTCACTTTACATCATGCAGTTTTGTTCATATTCTGCCTTTTCAGTTATCAAACTTGTTATAAATTCTCCCTTTATCTCTGGTTTGGATAAATACTGCAACCTGAATTTTCTTCGTCTTTTTTCTCCTCGTTTGGTTTCCATTACATGTACACGGGAGGAGGTGCATAATAAATGGTGGTCCGATCCCACATCAGCACCCCTTTTGTTGCGTACATCTAACAAACATTGGCTAAATTTGGATATCCAAATCTTAAGTTAATTGTTTTATCCAAATTTAGCAAAGGATAAAACAATCAACTTAAGATTATATTCTTATGTGGAGGTCAACTGAGCTAGACAGACAATGGGGAAAACATGTTAATGATCCAAGATATTAACGTTTAGAAATATGTTAATGATCCAAGATATTACTATTTAGAGAAGAGGTGTGCAAGAAACACATTTTCCTTTAATACACTACAAAATTTAAGCTATCAGTTTACAACCATCTTCCCCTGCAACCCTCAAACGAGGTTCTAACTGAAACTGAAGTAACTTAAAAGAAATTAACATACAGGATAGAAATTAGTTGATGGTCTCCTATTTACAGGTTGTGCCCTGTTCTGGATCTGCTGTTGCTGTTGCATTGGAGGTCGCACATTTTCATAGACTGAGCGATGACCAAGGGCAGTATACAACCGATCTCGTAGTTCCACCACTTTTTCCTGTAAATAGGTTTCAAAGAATTTTATAAGTAGCTTGATTTTAAAGATACCTCTTAAACTCTTAAGATATACAGAAGTTTTGAAATAATACTTACAGCAGTAAACTTACAGAACATTCATTTTCACAGCAATAGTGATTACATAGCACTGTTCAGAAATAATACAAATTTTATATATCGCCGATAAGCAAATATTCAAAGGAATTTTTCTTTTCAGATTTCCCAGTACCACTAGCACAGTATTTGAGAAATTTAAAGTTTGCACCTGAATTAGTAGGCGAATGGCAAAATGTATTACGATAGTAATAAAAATGTCAGAAGAATTTAGTGAGTGATGAGTGTTATAGTACTGGTATGACTCCACTGTGAAGAATTTCTTCATAGAAAGTTCCTAATTATTACACTTATGGCCGTAGACATAACACTAAAAATTGAGAACAGGGGTAGGTGTTGAAAAATTAAAATCAAAGATCATATAGTTATATTGAATATTAGGCAAACATTGTTTGCATAAATTAGTGCACTAAAAATACACTGCTTTCCTACACACCTAATAACAGTATTATAACACACTATACTAAATTATAAATAAATGCTTTTACCTAAGGAAGAAGAAATATTATTTCTTAGTTCCTTTCCATATGTTGTAAAATTTAACTTAGTTACATGAAATACTTTCTATGATTTTCAATTATATGGTTTTACAAGCAGTATAATTAAAACTGTACAATTTGCAACAAGCAGATAAAATATAAGTGACTGAACACAACTAAGGAATAAAAAATTACAAAAAATGACACGAAATGCTAAAAATTCTCTCAGAAACAGTAATTTAAAAAAAATGTATCTATTATTCTTTCATTCATTAACAAGAAATTATCATTCTTAGAAGTCCCCAAGGTCATTTTGAACATTTGCTTCTTGAGATGGTGCTCAGTAGAATTATTTATTTGAACTAAGAAAAAGTTGTCAGTATACCTCTTCAGAATCACCCAAGTAGCTAACAGCGGCTGTTAGACTGCCCTGAGCAGCAAGAATGGATGCATACTGGGACAAGAACTGAGCCAAACTTCCAGATATCTCTACTTTGTGACCTTGAAACCCTGCTGCTTTGCTCAAGATCATAACACGCTCCACTAAATCCTGGAAATAAAAAGTAGCAGTCTTTATCATAGAAGTAATACAAGAACATTGATATATACATTCATTACAAGAACATGAAATCACAAACAACCTCAACTCATCATTCCAGCAATTATAAAAATTTTCTCCCCAGACAAGTTTCCATTGTTACTAAATAACAATCATCATCTAGCATTCTCAACAAAAATCATTCAAATTGATCCAATAACAGGTATTTATGGTTTGTGCTAATTTGGCAACATGACAAGCAATAAGCTTTCACTATCCAGAGCTGTGTTAAGAGGGCAGTAAGTTGTGTCTACATTCATCCCAATAGGAAAGTGATTCTTTACCAAAATCGCGCGCACCTCCCCCCCCCCACACACACACACACGTGTGCGCCCACGCGCCCGCGCACATGCACACACACACACGCACACTCACAACTTAGAATCTACTAACTGGTCACATTGGTTGCTTGTACAGGACACTGCACAAGCTAATCATTTTTATACATGAGCACCCACATCACCTCCACCAGTCATAAATTAGTTCTCCCCAATTCATAATTGCATTTTTGACAGATACAGATTGCATAATCACTAGTAAATATAAAACATTAGTGAGTAGTGGTATGCATTAAAAAATGTACATTTCAACATTCAGCTCTCTCCGCTCTTTGGACAGTTTTACCATATTCTCAAATGACGTACTATCTCATTAATCATAGTGTTAACATACCTGCATTTTGCTTGGAGTGTCAGGCTTGATGGAGTCACTCCAACAATCAACGAGACGACCAACACTACCAGCACAAATGTAACACAACTGAGCATTTAATTTTTGGGCACCATGACTTTCTTTCTCTAATCTATGTCCCAACTGTTCTAAAAAACCAATAACAAAACAATAAGTAACATTTTTATTTAGAGTAAAAAAGAAGTCCTTCATTTCTGAGAAGTCCTTCAATTTTTAAAAGCACGAATTCTTATTCTGTACTGCAAGATACTTTTTATTGGTGGGCCAATGTCAAGGTCATTAGAGACCTTGCAAGATACTGTTGGTGTGACAATTGCAAGGTGTTGAATGCAGGTGTAAAGAACAACAATGGCAAGCCCTAAAGTCCCATTAAAAAAGAACAACAACAAACAGCAGTTCTAAGCTCAGATGATGTCCATGTCATGGATCTCAGTTCCTGAACTATTCAATACCATTATAATGTTTACAATAAAATCTTATTTACTATTTATTTATTTCCACATCTTTTTTTATTTCATTTTGTAAATTTGGTGTGTGAAAAGAATTTTGTTGCAAAATAAACACAGGAAAAATACATAAATATCTAAACTGGCCTTGGAATTACATCCCTAGCTCCTAGTCATACCTACATTGCTGTATCTTGTTTTTAAATACAATTAAGATGATTTTTAAAGACTTCATACATAACCAATAGCAAAAATAAGGAAACACCACCAAGATAATTTTCTGGACTTCAGAATTAATGTAATCTTACTTTTTAACTATGTACTGTTTTATTTATGATTTGCTTAAAAATACAAATTAATTTGCAAATTTCTGTTGGTTCTGAAACAGTCTCTCAGATAGCATTGCCTGCCATTGGAAGATAGGAAATATATGTAAACAAACACTAATAAATAATGTAAGCACTTTGTGTGTGCGTGAATAAATAATTAAATAACATAGGAATATCATATTGTATCTATATTTTAATGAAAAGATTCCCTATATTAAAAACTTAAAGTTACTTAAATATACAATATTATAATGCATCGGCACACATTAAAAAATACAAGAATGGTATGTAAAAATTGAGGTAATTTCCTCTAAAAACTATAGACATGTATGAAGTGTAGTTAATTAATAATGCAAAACAAGAACCAAGAATTGATGTCACAATACCAAAACCCATCCCTACCCTCCAATATTTCAAAGAGATAATGTATAATCAGCATACTGGACTCTCCCAGTGTCCCAGATCACAACTTCCCTTGTCCTCAAAAATTCTTTTTCTTACCACAGAGAGAAGGGAATTCTGCATTGTGAGCGTGGGTGAGAGTAGCGGCCAGAGCTTCTTTCCAACTCTCCACTTCACAGTTGCTCACCACTTGGCTCCAGTCCTTGTTCACAACAGCAGAAATGAGGGATGAAAGCTGCCCTTTGCTTTGCTGTCGAGTGCACATGAAACAAAAACCCAGTTTACTACATTTATAGTATACAAGCTGATTACCCAGCATTGCCCAGGATTTTTCTTAGACAAATCTTCTTTTACTCAGGAAAAAATAAAATCTATCTATATTGTAAGATCAGAATACTTTAACTTCTGTTTTTTAAAAACATGTACAGCATCCTAATTTTACAAATTCATAACAATAGGAATTAAATACAAATCTTGACTGTATACACTACATCATCTTGTGAGTGCTGTGCCGATCGAATTTTCGCTTCCAAGGCATGACGCGACTGCACCATTTCATTAAAATTCTTGTAAATCTAAACTATTTGTCAAATTTTACGATTTAAAGAAGTTTTGTATCTTTGTTAAAGGCACAAAACAAATACCGGTAATCCATTAAATTTGATGATGGTTGCAGTTTATGATGGTTTTCACAGCGTCTTTGAAGTATCTAGGTTTTGCTCTTGATAATGGTTGTTTTTTTTCTTTTAAAATTACTCTCTTAAATTGAAGTGTTTTAACTCTTATTTTTAATCAATTTTTATTGCATCAGACATTTTGCCTTTTTCTGCTTGTCTCCTCGTCGTCTTCTTGCAGGTTCTCACACTTAAAAACAGGAACTCTTTATAATACTTCAGATTTAACATGACAAAAAATTTTGTATTCAAATTTAATTATTTCATTTTGTTTATCCAATGTAAACTTCAATATTCACAACCTATTCAGCAAATGTCTAATCTAAATTAGAAGTCGTAATTTTTATTGTGGTTCCATGAAATCAGAATGGTAATTTTTCTTTGAGATTAACATGAAAAGATTTTATATTAAGTGGTGACACAGTAATATTTATAACTGTACATTTTCAGTAAATTTTTGTGAAGGTCATGATGGGTATAATTTCTAATTGTAGTTCCCTCTCCCATGTCCCTACTTTTTGTAAACTCCTTGTCAAACTATATTTACATCACTATTCCAAAAAATATTTATATAGTAAATCCATTCATTTAAGCTATGTTTGCTATGTCATCGTATTTCAAACTCCATGTCCTTCGATGAAGTATTACCATTAATATGTTAGAGTTAAATAGAATCAAAAACAGATTCTATAATGTAATTACACGCACGTGTCTTTTCTAAAAATTTCATTTTTTTTGCCATTGTTAATAGGTTTCTAGTCTATGAAGATAAATGTTGGTATCAAATGTGAAAGTAAATGTTATTTGTTCTTACATAAATAATTATTTTAGAGCACCTTTATAACAGACCAACACACCTCTTAGAATGTTTTATTTTCTTTACATCACAATAAGTTTCCGAAGGTTTTGGATGTATTTTTCTTCTTGAGGGGTCATAATTGATGAGCTGGTCTCCCTTTTTTTAGTGGAAGTTACACAATGAATTCAATCCAGAGACATTTAAAACACTCATTTGAGGCAGAATTTTCAGATTTTCTTTACCTGGTTACTAGCTTAATATATCCAAGGGATTAAGGGATATGATTTATAGAAAGGTTTAAACCACTATTGAACACACCAAAAGGTAAGGGTTTGAAAATATTGTTGAACTCTTTGCTGCACCCAAGTAGTTATAAGGTACAGGATTCAATAACTTTTCAACACACTTAGGCAACAATTGCTACAATCAAACAGCTATTTACCTGAAAATACTTGTACTGAGTTTTAGCAAGGAGTTCACCTCCTCCAGACATAGCAAGAATAATGGCATCAGCCATTCTTCCATCCTTCAAACAAAGATCCACAGCAGATTCAATATTGCCAAGTAACAGGGCTTGACTAATTAAACCATCCACATCTAAACAGAAAAACAAAAGATATTTGGATATTTTTTTTACATACTAAACTTTTTACACACAAAATTTTTATACATTAATACATCAATATTACACATCGGTAGCACTGGTTTCATTTAAAAAATGAAGTTTTATCTTTTATTTTTAATTTCTGCAAATATTTATCAACTTCATAAATATTAAAACTGCAATAGAAACTACAACCTCCACAAATTCATACAGAAACACGAAAGAGGTAATAGGAAGGTACGAAAGAAAATCCTAGAACCTAAGCTAGAGCATTTTGCTCTCCTTAAATTTTTTAAACTATCTGAGTAATATATTGATACCATATTTACCCAAATATAGTCCCCCCTCATTTTAGGAGGCAAAATTTAGAAAAAAAATGATGTTAAGTAAAATCAACTTTCTAAAACGTCTTTCTCATTCAAAATTCCATGTGAAATGGTTGGCTCTGGTAAATATAAAAACGAAAAGTTAAAGTTACACTTCTCTTCTTGACATCGCTAGATCCACATGGACTTTGGTTCTACTTCGAATTCTCGTGCTACAGCTTTATTTCCAATTAAAAACCCACAGGTTGAAGTTAGCAAAGTTAACATCTTCGATCGCACAACTTTCATTGTGTCAATGAAGATCCCCATCTCTCTACAAAGTTGTGTGTATGGTTGGCATGGTGACAACAATCTGTCATTCATAGGTGACATGAACTAGATCTTTTTCCATTTTGAATGAGCGTAAAATCTCGCCATCACCGATCGATGTTCTTTGTGTTACGTTATGTATATGGTTTGTGTTCGCTTAATTTGTTTTCACCGACTTTGAATTAGTTTCTCTGTCTTAAACTCCAAATATAGACCCCCACAGAATTACTTCAATATAAGAAGCAGTCACTATGAAAACTATTTTTTATGAAAAATAGAAAAACAAAAGTAGCTTAAAATGGTGACTCATTCATACATTGCGAATACTTTTTTAACTAACTTTTCAGATCAAAGGAATCAATTTCAATGAGTAACCTTAAAGTTGATAAAAATTTTATATTTTCGTTTATTATTTGAGCGTGAATTTTGTTAACCCATTTTAAAATTTTAGAGGCATAAGATAGATAAATTTCATTATCATCTCAAGATATTTCTTTAAGACAGATGCAAAACTTCTTCCTCCAGTAAGGTAAAGTACGAATTAAATTGATCAAAGAGATTCCTGCTCACCGTCTCCAACTGGAATCTTGAGAGGTTTCAAAGGGTTTGCATCTATGTTATTAAATTGGTTGTCAGCTGCAATGGCATCAAAAGCTGCACTAGCATCTCCATCTGGAGCCTGTAAACAAAATTACAGTCAATGAACCATACAGCAGACAAGAATGCGTACTGCATCAACAATTAAGCCACAAAGCGATATTAACCCATCACCAATTCACTTGCTCATCCAAACACCTTCCTGTTCACATGATGGCAACTGACATCTAACACTGGCTCAATAACTTTCAACAGAACAAGCTCTACCATCCATCCAGCTATTCTATATTCTCTCATCTGGGAGTTAATCGATATATAATAAGGGAACTCCTGACACTGATGGCTCCAAGACCACCCTTATGAACTGGGTCACGTGCAAGGAACTATTCGTACACTGAAGCAGTATGGTGTATGCACCAGGAGGCAAGAATTTCTCCAGTATCATAATAAACTGTTCTAGTTCAAGCCATTTGCCCACACTTTTAATCATCAATAAATTTCATTTACAAGAGCTCCAAGGTCTCTCCAACTTTAACTTATTACCTCTACCGGAGTGACATGCACCACCTGCCCTTATTATGTGACAAACAATATCAACAATGCAAACACATTAATCTTTTCATCATTAAGTCATCGACATAACTCAATCTCTTCTTAAGACGATCCTATACTCAATACTTATGTACACATAAGAAACCTTATGACCAAGTTCAGCTAAACATAAACATTCGTAACAATGAATCATTGTTTACTGGGCACATAATTTTCTTTTTACTATGGTGGTACTTGATACAACAACAAAATGAAGCTGATAAATACATTACTGATGTTTACAACTAATATGTCAAGAACTTAACCAATATGGCATTTTCTGAGAGAGAGAAGTTGACAAAAATAAAATTTGAGTGAGAATGCAACAGCAAAAGTTCGAGTTTATAAAAGTAATATATTCAATGCTTATGATTTAAGGGCAATAATTCCAAGAAGAAAAAAGAAGAACGTTAGAAATAGACAAGGAGGTAAAATAATTCATAACAAAATGGACAAAGAATGGAGAATTTGTGGAAAAAAATATTAATTTTAGAAAAACAAAGATCTCTTTTGCCCCGTGCTCCTTACTAGAGTAATAGAGCACAATACAGATTACAAGAGGAATATTTTCATGCAGTTTGAATCTGAAGGTTTCTAGATTGTCAGTAGATTTGAAAAGATAATCATCATCTAAACTGTTCAGGCAGACAATCACAAGTTCAGAGAGAAAAAATACCTACAACTTCAGCTTTGAGGGAATAAAAAGAGATATTCAGAAATTAAAAAAATGCAGAAAGATGAACAAAACCGGAGCAAATAAAATCTACCGAAGACAATACCACAAAAAAACCAAAAGAAGTTCACTTCTTCTTCCCTTGCCTCATGCAAAGAGATTGAAAGAATGTCACCAGCCATGGGAATCAGGCTGAGAGAAAGCTTCTTACCCAAGAAGAATTGTTCTGCAAATCATCAGATGCATCATCGTCATCATCATCATCCTCACCCGATTCATTCTAGAAAAATAGTTGATAGCAAACAGAACAAGGTGTTAGTGTTCAGAAACATTGAGTGCATTAAAAGGAAAAAAGTGTTACGGTGCGTCACAATAAGGACTCAACCCACAGATAAAGAATTCGCAAAATATACTAAGTGTATGACCAGGAGGGAAAAATCTTTTTTGGTAGATTTATGAAATTGCACCCCAAAAGAGAGTATAAAAAACAATGCATACTATATGATGCCGCCAGCACATTCAAGACATTTTGAAAGAACATAAGGAGTTAAGAATTCATGCTTTATAAAAACAGAATTCCAATCTTCTTTGCCAGATTTAGAGTGAAGATACAAGTACATGTGCACACAAAGACATGAATCAGCTCATTTAAGAAATAATATGAAGCTAGCTGAAGGAAAATTATTACAACAACAATAACAACTTATTAGTGCTTTCCTCCACATTATTATTACAGAATTTTAGTCATCCAGTGGATATTGTATCTTTGAATGTAACACAGAAGTTACTATAATATACAGTTCTGCATGAATGGTTTCCCATCTCTTGCATTTATATCGGTCATTTCCTGTATTCACAAAGTATTAAAAATTTTCATGTAGAAAATTTTAATAATTTGCAATACATTTTTCACATAATAAATGAAAAAGTACAATACTACAAAGGGAAAAAGTTCATAAATAGGTTTTTTGTTTTATTTTAACTGTGGGTAACTGTAAAAACTTATACTCAATCCTATGCGACTTGTAGAACAATTAAGTCTGAAAGGTTGACTAATAACATATTATTTGAATTATTTTGGATCCTTGTCCATGTTTTTTCAAGTTATAGTCAAATTCAAGTACTATTCTTATTGTCCATTTTTTTTACAATATAGCTTCTGGCAAAAAAACCTTACCATTGGGCAAAATGATTATTCCATGAATTGATAAATAATAAAACGAAGAGTGTGGAGCCAGAATGATTATGATAGCTATGGCACCTTATAACAATATTATAAACTGATTATATGAAACATATTCCACAATATTAAGTAATTTTACATAGAAGTGAAATGTTAATTTTCATTAAAAAACTTGTATTAAAATAATTCCTCGAAAAGTTCTCACTTACTTCACGTCCAAGACCAGCCACTCCATCAGTGATATTGTCAACTGGTTCTGGTCTAGCATTGGCAGGTTTACCTAACAGCCTATTAAGCTGACAACAACATAACACAAATATAATGCGGAACAAACACTTAACAAGTACTCAAATATTAAAACTGACATATTTACATGAAAATAAGAAGTTATAAGAACATGCAATGAGATGTAACTTCCAATGTAAAGTCATTTAAATAATTATTAATAATAATTAAGTTACTAAAAAATAGTATTTCTTTTTCTTCACTACCAGAAAAAACAACATATTTATGCTAAATTTGTCCTATGTTTTTGAAAATAATTTCCATCTTTGCGATACAGATTGAATGAAATTCTTGCACACATTTTTGCATGTTACTTTAGATTGAGCACTCCTATTTTCACGTAATATCTCTAAAGCACAACAGACAAGAGGAATTCTTAAATTGTAAATTAAATATATTATTGAGGAGTAAATGAGTACATTCCAAATAAAAAATGAAAACACCAATTAATCTTAACAATACCAGTTCTACATTTAGCTAAGAAACATCAGCTCTGCTTTCAACATCAATACCACAAAACATTCTTATAAAATTTTTGGCCCCATTGTTCATTTTGTACTCAAATGCGAAGAAGTTAGACAATTATGAATTTGTCAATTTATCTCTTTAAAGTCATTAACAGATCATTACCAGTAGATCATGTACACCCATTTAAAATTAAAGCAATTAAATTAAACCTTGCAACTTAAAAAATTTATTTAAGAAAATTTTTACAATAAAGTTATTAACAACTAATTAACTTTTTCTACAAAAATGTTCCAACTCTTTCCCTTTTTTGTAGCCATGTTTTGTAGAACTGATGATGTCAGCAAAGCTGGCCTAAGTCTTTCCCTCAGTAAATAAAAAATTGACAGGGCAAGAATAATTGTTTTTCACTATGGAAGTATAAATTAATTTGGATAATACACTAAAACCACAGCAATGTTCCTAAAACTGATGAAAGAAATTAAAAAAGTAAAGTCTCCATAGTTCATGGAAAATATGGATTATTACATTAGTTTATATCACAAACAATGATTATTATTATGTTGATCACATAGAGGCTGATCAGATCAATCTACTAGTTGGTTAGGATTCAATCAGACATTGCTGTTAAGATGGATAAACATGGAAAATGCAACCCAATGTGGTTTCTCATAGTCTTTCACAGGGAAAACACACAATAGACGTGCCCACACCTTTCCTGAGACTTTAATACAGAACATTAAATTCCAAGGGAGTCCTTCGCCTGGTCCAACTAAGCACCCGGTAGACATTAAAAGGAATTCACAACACAAAAGCAAGAATAAAATGATGTCAAAGCAAATTACCTTTGCCTGCAACTCTTCTTGTTTGAATCCTAAGAGGTTCAATAGTTCAGACTGAGGATTCATACTGAAACTCGCTCTGAGAAAGCTCCACACGTATTTGTCATGGGGATTGCTACTCAGAGTACATTTGTTCTCACAAAATTCCACATACTGGCCACTTTGAAGGGCATTCTCCAACAGACCCGAGCTCTGAATTAACTTTGGTTCAGTCACTACTTGGCTCACATGAACCATGCGGGAGACTGGACCACTGCCAGCAGCTGCAATCGCTGCAGCACTCACATTTTCAAAGGTCACAAGTTTACCACCAAACTAGAAAGAAAGAAAAAAATAATACACAAACACAATCGAGATAGAAGTACCGTACTGGCTGGAATATAATATGAACTCAAATATAATGCAATCCCATGTATTTCGAAAGAAATTAAAACTTGAAAAGAGGACATACCTTTTTTATTTTATCCTTTTACATTACAACTTTCCTCCTACCTCATGACTCAAGACCTTTTCATTCAAAGCTTTTTTCATCCTGGTCAATATTATCTCTACCCATCATCAAAGAAATAACACACAAATGTTAAAAATGTGATAATTACAAGAAGACCTTGGCATAAGACCAGAAACACAGGCCGCAACAACACAACCCGTGCATGAAAGACAACAAAACAATGCTGCTTTGTAATATTCTTGGAATACCATAAATTCTCAATTAGTGATTATAAATAAATGAGCTAAAATGCTTGTAGATGTGCACAATACCAAACTTATTGTTGCTAATCTGCAAGTACTCAAATATAGAGCAAATGTGACTTATGAAGGACCCTATTGAGGGGAAAAAACATAGCACTACACTCGGGTACTTAAAGTTGTCACAACATTAAATATTGTAATAGTTTGTCAGATATTCTTCTTTAATACTTGCTCTCAGCACACAAATTTATTTCAAGCTCACAAAGAAAGGAAAAAGGAAAAAGAAGAAATGACAAAAAGTCTTCTGACGAAGTTAAGGAAATAAGATTCGGTTTCATTAGGAAGAAGTGACTACAAAATGAAGAGACTACATGTAACAACTTTTCTTTACACTTTACATTCCATCAGTTGACAAATTGAATTGATTCGGATGTCTGATAAACTGGTATGTTCGCTCAAGCGCTCAACAGTAGTTGACGCAGGTACATCATAACTGTCAAAGGGTAGAACTCACCCCAAAAGAAGCTCCAATTGGTCTACGAAGCCATTTAGGAGGTTTCTTCAAGTCTACAGGTACTTGCTGTTGTTGAGGCACAGGTGCTTGAGCGTACACTTCCATTCCAGGGAAGGAGTCAGCAATCTGCAACCAAAATCACTAAGCATTAGACTTTCTTTTCAATTGAGTAAATATTAACATTCCAGTTGATTGCAATATAAACAAAGAGGTATTGAAATCATTCAAAAACAAATTTCTACATTTGCTCTGTAGACAATGCATACCGTATATACCTGAATGTAGACCCCCCTTCCCCCCCCCCAAAAAAAAAAAAAAAAAANAGGGGACTATATTTGGGGTATAGAAAGGGAAAATTGCTCATTCAAAGTTACGTGGTTAAAAACAGATGATGCATGAAACAAAAAATGGTGGGATTTGACGCTCATTCGAAGTGGAAGCCAAACAGTAGTCCATGTCGTCTAGGAATGACAGATTGGTGTCACCGTGCTGACTGCGACACACAATACTGCAGAGAGACTGGGATCTTCTTCAACACAGCGAAAGTTGGGCGATGCTATGACACTAAATTTAAACTGCAAGTTCTATTATGTTCAGACACATGGAAATAAAGCAGCAGCATGAGTATTTGAAGTAGAACCCAAGTCCATGTGGATCTGACGATGTCAGGAGGAGAAAATGAACTGCACCAGTTAGCATTTCGTTTTAAAATCCTTATGATTAAACTTACCAGAGCCAACCCTTTCACATGGAATTTTGAATGAGCATTTTCCTTCAGAAAGACTTTGATTTTACTAAACTTCATTTT
>NNCF01127874.1:960948-997167 GCA_002313205.1 Laupala kohalensis
ATTATTTATTATTATTATTATTTTAATTCACCTGATATGGATTAAAATCCAAAGCTTGAACAGGTCCTGTATGCTTTTCTTGGGAAACAATAAGTCCATCTTCTCCTGATAATAGTTTCGAAGCACTATAAATTTGAATACGACCACCATCGCATCCTCCAACAATTATGCCATGTCCTTTATCATGACCAGTACCAAACTGTCCCCAAGCTACTTTGTGAAATCTGTTACAAAAAACTATTAGTCAACAAAAACAAAAAAAGTTCATTGAAATGCCGAAAACATAAGGTAATAAATATACAATTTTCACAATGCATAGAATAAGTCACTATAATTAAAGATAATTTTTCATTGAATTTTGGAACAACATTGAGGACATAAAGTAGATAAGAGTTATCTACTATTATATTTAGGATATGAGACTCGAAATGATTTTACCTATAATCACTGGGTGCTGAAACTCTTAGCTCCATGTCAAAACCTGGTTCTCCCAGGTTAAGTGAGTATAATTCCAATGCAGCAGATGTACTGAATGAAGAGTCTAGTTGCTGAGCAGCTGTACCAGCAGCCAACAAGATAGGATAATGAGATGCTGGAGACCACGCAACATTCACTGTCCTGTCTATTTCCTTAACCTTCATCTTGCTAATTTACGAATTTCAGTAATTTTACTCAAGATACCTGAACAATCACAGAAAGAGACGTCAGATTAAATTATTGAAAATTGTTAACAGAATCCTAAGTGTCAGGTAAATTGTAGGCTAGTAGTTAGAATTATACATAAAATAATACAATATACTTGTCAACACTGTCTGATAGAGTAATTACGACTCCGGACAAAAAAATTGTTTCTTAGCTCACAATTATAGCATAAATATCATCCTACATTTAATGAATACTGCTTCATAATGACGTGGGATGTGGCCGGTTTTTACTCGTAAACTTACACTGTCATAAGTCATAATCGTTAATGAGGGAATGTTCAAAAATTAAATTAAGAGAAAATAATACCTCTAAGTTGCCAAATAATTTCAACGACACCAAACACCAGGTCTATCAGTACACAATTATTAGGAATATTTCCCCTGTCAACACTTCCAACGTGGCGTTTATGAGTTCCCGTCCTCCCATGTAACAAAGATCTTGGGCGGTAAAGAGAAAAGACTTCCCATCGTAAACGTCAAATTCATCGAATTGAAATAATTAACACAAAACTCGTGTAATTCTTCGTCAACATCCTCAAAAATCTTGTTTCAATCAAAACTAAAGAATTCGCATCATACACACTTTATTCAAGAGGAATTCTTCAGACATTAGGAATGGATAGAGAGTCTAAAATTTTAAAATCCTCGTCGTGTGTATTGTCTTTGAAATGACGTAGAGTCATATGTACGAGGACCCGCGCAGTTCTATTAACTTGGAAAGTTTTACTGTAAAATCTTCAATATTATTTTTTGTCGCTCTATTTAATGACGTGTTTCATGAAGAATGAAAGGAGAAATTTGCTTTGTTCAACTTTTTTCGAAGAGAACTACATTTTTCAAGATTTCCACGCAAGATTCTTAATTTATGGCAAGGTCACTGAACTCTTAGGGTCACCACCCGCCTCCGTAAATTGGCCACTACGCTTTATTTTTATTTTTCCCAATGAATTCGTCAATTACTGCTATGCTTGTTTGAAACGTAGAGGTCATAAGTAATGAAACGAATATGATACATACATTTTCCTCATTGTGGTAAACTTATCGGAAGGAATGAAGGACCAGATGCGATCGAGTAGAGTATATTCCATTCATGTCACGCTGTTATACAATTTTAGTTAATACCCCGACACATATACTATTACAACTTACCGTGATTCATCTAAAAGATTTCCTATTTCTTTAATCAAGGTGGAGATTACTCATATGTTTCTCTCTGAGGTAAAAATAAGCATGTTATTTTCATACCTTATTCGCTATAAAAAGACATGGAGAGAAAGGTTACAAATCTGTCGACATAAATAAACGACATTGTTTTCTGCGAGGATTACAAGAAATCCATTGCGTGCTATAAAAACGAAAGAAAGACTTTTTTTTGCATCATGCGATGTTCGGTGATGCAGGGGTGCCGTGGCGTAGGGTGAGTTGGGCAGAGATTTTGAGGCAGGTTGGAAGGAATTAGTCCAGTCTGGCGGACGCTGTGCATCAGCTGTGGACTGGCTGTAGAGGTGTTTCTTTGAGGATGAATCCAGGCCCCAGGACCATCTCAAAACTTTGATTAAGTACTTGTGGTGAACTTGTCGACATTTTTCGTGTTTTTACGTTTCTCAAAATGTTTTGAATTCGCTACTAATTAGTTCAACCCCTTTGGAGGTTATTTCTACATGATTTTCTTTTTTTTTAATATATAAACTAGCGGTGAGTTTCGTTTATGTGTTTCCAACTCTGGTAGCAACTGTCAGCAAAATAAAATGTTTTAATCATCTACTCACCAGAGAATGATAAATGAATACACTGAATACATTTAAGTAATGTTTTTTTTCTTCTAGGAATGGTTCCTGATGAAGCTTCTTATGGAGAAGTAGCAAAATATTTCACTCCGAAGGAGTGGAAAAAAATTCCTGATTACTACAAAGTGGTTATGACTAATAAATATCAAAATTACAAAAAATTGGTTGAGCTAGGTAGGCAAAATAATATTTTAAAACGCTAAGAATGTTTGATAAATTTGAGAACTTGTAAATTTGAAACACAGCAGGAAAATCTCTTTTGAAAATAGCTTTAACTGTTCAAGGGTGGGATAAGAAAATGAAGAGATTGTTATCTTAATACTCATTCTTTGTTGAGTCTTAAACAACTTTATTTTATTGAAAGAATGGCTCAGTCTGTATAGTTGGTTATCTTGATTCGATATTCTGGAAACACATAGTAAATGTCTTTGTTGATACAGTAAAATAGTCATACTTGCATTACCTGAAAATATGTTTAGTTAGAATTTTCAGAAGTGAAGGTTTCTGGGGGTTTTCATTCTTTCGTTGATATGCTGATAGTTATGATTAGATTTTATTTATTTATTGGTGACAAAAAATATTTTGACCCAAATTTTATGCTTATATAGTACTTTCATTGCAACATTGAAAAAGAAATTTGAGTAGTTGTTCGATCTCACTTCTTGCTACATGCTTGATTCTCCTAGAATTAAAGATAAGATTGAGATTTTTTTTTCTGGATTTTTTTTTAGGTTTCAAACCCAAGCCTCCTGATTATATGATTTCTAATGGGTCTCAACCTGTTCGTGTTCAAACATCATGGATGAAAATTAGATCTAGAGGTATGCGGTTGTAAATAAATTGTGTAACTCCAACTTTGCCACATTTTGTACTCTTGTGTGTGCGTAACACATCTAAACAGTGCTGTCGAGAGTTGGGAAGGGAGATGGGAGGGAGAGTAAATAGGGCAGTTTGCCCTTAGGGGACCCCCTATGATGGTTGATGAATAAAGTTTTTAATATCATGTCAATAAAGATCAGAAAGTGGTCACCAGAACAATGTTGGGGAAGGAGTTAATGGGTTGCAAATTCTAAGTCTGCCCCAGGCCATGTGTCTGAGCAAAGTTGAATGCTATGTCGAATTGATTTGTAAGGAATGATGATCCTGTACATGAAATGCCAGTAATGGTACTGTAAGAGTGTTGGACGATTGTGGAACTACCCCAAAAAGATTTATATTTGAATCATAAAATATTATTTTTATGGGTTGGTTAATAATCTAGATCAATGTTTCTGTGACTTGACTTGTAATACTTTTGATAATAATTGATAATAATTGCTATTATTATCAATGAAAGACATTGTTTCAGGATATTCTTTGTCAAATTCTCTTCTAACTCTATCAATATTACTTAAATAACTAATCTCTATTGTAGCGTACCTAGGCAGGTTGTGGGGGGTGGTCCGCCTTGGGTCTCATCGGCGTCTAAAGGTCCTCCAAATATTCTTTAAAATAAAATAAAGATGTAAATTTGAAACAATAAAATAACTAATAGCTTAGCTTCTTATTAAATACAATTCCAATTTCAAATTCATAATGCCAACACTTATGTGTGTGGTCTGAATAGGGGGCGTCCAATAGAACTCCCTTCCTGGACCTTAGTATTTGTAGACTGACTCTAAGAAATATCTAACAATAAATTCTTTTAATACTTCATATAATTTTCTATTCATTGGATATTCAGTTGGAATCTATTGACATTTCATTTTCTTCGTGCGATTTTCATATTTATCTCACTCAGCTTTTAAATGGCAGTAATTGCATTGTAGATCAATTTTGGTAGTTTTAATGGTAAATTGATGTGCCAATTAGAGTAGGTCTATTTGTGACTAAGAAATTGTGAATTTTATTATTGTGTTTTACTGATGAAGTATATTTTAATGTTTTTATGATGTATTTGTTAGTTTAATATTTTGTTTTATTGGTTGTCATGATGATAAGTGCAATGTATCATTTATAAATGATGAACTCTTTCAAAACTTGTGACAAGAATAGTTCTTTATTTTCTTTTATTTCTATCATTAATAGATAAATTATTTATCACCAAAATAAAGAGTGAAGACTGCATTTAAGCCTTTGAAGAGGGCAGCTATTGTATGTGTTAATATTGAATGGTAAATTAAATCAATTATTTATGTAAATATTTGGGGGTTGTTGTTTTCCGAGTAAACTAATTTCATTTGCAGAAATGGTGTAAGTTATTGGAAACATTAATTTTCTTCCTTCCCTCTCCTGTTTTAAATGATTTGTCATTAATTGATTTACTCATAGCTCTGATATTAAAAGAAGTTGAATGAGGAAATCTGCCTCCTAAAAATTTGCTTGAGGCTATCTATTTTGTCACTACTAAGGAAGCTCTGCAAAACATTGAATTTTACAGTTATTAAATCACAAATCATTAACTTTAAGCACAATAAATTATTGAAGTGTCTTAGGGGATAAATGTAAGTTTAGTACATGTCTGCATTCCAATTCAGAAACTGCTTCTAAACTTTATTTCTACTGAATTAACTAAATTCTATTACAAAGAAGGTCAAAATAAAAGGTAAAATTTACAATTTTCCAACTCGTTCTATATTGCCTAATGCCTGAAGATGTTGAAGGAATTTGTCCAAAAAATAGTGGTAGTTCATACATCTGATGAGATGTTCAAAGACAATGAATAATGTCCACAGATATTCTAATTGAAAAACAAAAAATTCAAATCATATTTGAATGTAAAATTTTTCGATTCTGTCCGAGTTTGCTGTTAAAAATAGGTATCTCCAAGGGATTTATGAAAGTTGACCTTGAAAATTAGCCCTAAGGTTAAATTTTAGGTTACCTATCTATTTGCCCTGCCCAGATCTACAACTTCTTGAGAGGTTATGTTTATGAAAGGTATCTATGGTCGTCGCCTCCACTTCCTCTTCACTTCACATCGTGTGCTCCAGGGCAACTACTTGTTGAACCACAGCGACCTCTCAAGGCAATTAAGGTTGAATTGCTTGTAAAGATTTGAACACTGACTTTTGTAAATACTACAAAACATGTTTCAATATAATTTGTAAAACAAGTACCCCTCAGACGTTTTTAATAATCCATAGTACCAGTTATTTTATATGTACTCAATATTGGTATGATTTTTGAAAACCCTACCTAACTGTTCTTGGTTTTTCTACCCATACAGAATCTGGAAGATCTCAAACAGCAGTGCCTGATACTATCTCACCACACAACAAATCCAAGGATCAATTGGGTGTTTAGATCTCTTCTCACTCTACACTGTGGAGGAATTCATTTCTGCGTTAGCAATTAATCTTTTAGCTCATTGCGATATATCTGACCATACGGGGTAGGAAAACCGAGAGGTACGGCAGGGGCGGATCCAGCAATCTTAGGGGGGAGGCGAAACTTTGTCAACTGCTCCCCCCCGACCCCGGCCGTTTCGTCTTCCGAGGAATCGCCCGTTTTATTAATAGTGGAAATAAGATACAATGGAAGTATTTATTTGGTTTTCAGTCTTGTACTTGCATTTGCGTGGTTCTTTCGAAATGCACTTCTGTATACAATAACATTGCGCTTCAATAAATTGAACGCGCTACTTTACGAACTTTACAAAGTCAAGTCAAATTCCAAAGGGAGGAGGGAGGGGAGCGATCGCCCCCCACCACCACCACACCCTTGGATTCGCCACTGGGGTCCGGTCCAACGGACAGCCTCTGGGTAGAGAACTTGAATCAACAGAGGGAAATGTAATGCAATATTTCTCATATTTCCGGAAAATATTACGCGCAATTTCTCATTTAGTTTCAGCTGTATTTGGTTACGTGATTGTATCGTGTCTCCCTCCCTTGGTCCCTATTCCACTATTAAGGGGCGAGCCTCGAGTAAAAGCTGGCGTCAAATTTGTGCGTAGTAAATATAGCTGTTATGAAAAATTACGCGCTCTAAAGTTGTGGAAATGGCTGACGGTTCTCTCTTAAATTAGTCATTATCTCTCAGTAGTCATATACGTGGCGACGCAAGAGAAGGGCTGGCGATGCCACCCACCTTAGACCACTCCCGTCGATAGTTTAATCGTAAGTTGACCTAATATTTTTTTGCTAATAATTGTAAAATCAGATAATAGTGAGTTATATGAGTTATCAGACACTGCTCGAGGCGCCCCTGCCACGGGAATTCCTCGCTCGATTTTACGAGTAGTTACCAAAGAAACCAAACAAGTTAGAGAAAGAAGTTTCAGACAAAACATAGTATTCACTTATTATTTTCAATTTTATCGGTTACACTTTTTCTCCCCCCACAAAAAGAAAGAAGAAATCAACGAAAGGTAACTTCATTGCCAACAGTCCTAAATACTTACATTCTTCAAATATTATATTATAATATGAAGTTTTAATAAAATATTATTTTGAAACACGCTATTGACTAGCACAATTAATATTCTTTAATTGTTTGAAATTACAATTGTTTTACCGCTTTGAGAGGACTGTATCGTAAGTTGATTTCAGCGTGCTTCATACAGCAGCCGGCGTGCTGCGGCGTGAACGTCTAGTAGTTTACCCGTCGTGCTAACCCAGTCCAAATAAGTCAATTTTCCTGCCCGTCTATGGTCGATTTGTACGTTGCCACCAATTTCGCTGAAACTCGAATTCGCAGACACCATTCTCTTCATTTCACACCGCAGAAGCATCTATTTCTTTTAGCGCATTTCGATTCGTACAGTGAGTTCTTGATGTGTTATATTTTTGAGTTTCATACATGTTTATTACACAATATTGTACGTATTACGATAGTGCTTCGGAAATTTACTTAGTAGAAGTCGACAATCCACATTCCACGTCTCCGGAGAACCTGACTGAATGTTGTGTTCGTTGACTTACGCTGGCTCCAAACGTAGGATGTTTAGTTCACAATTTCAGAGTACTCATGGAGGAAAGGTTAGGTTAGATCAGGTGAAAATGGCGTCGGATCGGGACTCAAACTCAGAACCTCCTGCTACGGCCTCAGGTGGGCTACTACTGCATTCTCCTTCGACACACAAAGCCCTTACACCACTTCCACCTGATCTGATCTGGTTGCCCGCGACACGTCCCCCTACAGGGATCAGTGATCACAGGTGGCTTCCGTGCTGGGAGCACTTGTATCCGGTTTCCATGCTCCTACGTTTCTGTATCTGCAGAGGATGTATCGACGGTAACGGAGCAGGCCAGGTTGGAGTAGTGTACGGGCTTTGGGTGTCGAAGGAGAGTGCAGTAGTAGCCCACCTGAGGTCGTAGCAGGATGTCCCGGGTTTGAGTCCCGGTCCGATGCCATTTTCACCTGGCAGTAGATAATGCATACCATGTTTAGGTAACCTGAAAACCCCGTTGTAAGCGAATGGTTCTGGCATTTGCAGGTAACTCCGATTTCAAGCTACTTGCGTCTATAGATTCATCCTGGAACAGAGATGTTTTGGTATGGTCGTTGTAGTTGTTCTTCGGGATCTGTAGTGCTATTGAGGGAAGGAACGTCGTAATCTCGATCGTCCTCGATTCCAGTGATGGGAACGGCGCGTTCTTCTTCTTCTGTCTTGTTCCACGGCTGTTCTTCACCCGACGAGAAGAATGTGAACACGAAAAAGACGATTCCGTAAAGAATTGCAGTGACGTAGAAAGCGTAACTCCAGCGTTGAAGAGTCTCCTGTGGGAGTGGAATGAAAGATATTATTACAAACAGCGTCTACGATTTTTAGCTGGGGACCGTGGGTTCGCCAAACCCATACTCTCTCGAAACTGAGCCCCCTGGGGGGAGTGTCTACGTTGACGTGCACGAGAGAGAATTGATGTGTTGTAAAGGCCAGGCAACGGAAGCTCCAAGGCTACACAGACTTTCGTGAGAGAACCTGAGTGGACAATCATTATTGTCAAAAAAGTAGTAAGAAACTGCGTATGACCACGTGGAGTACAATAAACTAATTTACTCTCCGGAAGCAAGCGAGGAACCGTCCCATCAATTCCAGGAGGCGGAGGTGGATTGAAAAATTTCAACAAACTCCTAGATAACTTAAAAAGTTAGTTACATGTTATAATATCAACAAAATACCAACAAATTTGTATTTAATAAAACACAAAGTAATTTCACAAGTACGTACTATAGACTATTCGCAAAGTATTGATAATAAATCGTAACTATTAAATAACACTAAATTCGAGATTTATTATTTCAATAGATGCCACCCCTAGGCAAGAGCCCAGCGAACCTGTATAAAAAATTCGTCTCTACCCGAAATCCATCCTAATAGGCCAGATATTTACTAAATAAATATAAATAAATTTACTGTCAAAAAAGCAGTAGAAACTACGTATGACCACGTGGAGGACAATAAACTAATTTATTTATTTTGTTCTGATTTTGTTCTGATTTTGTTTGTGAAAGCATCAAGAGTGAAGCCGATATTGCAGTCACCAATACCAATAACCTTACCGCTATATCGCTGAGAAAGAAAGAACGAAAGAAAGTTCATTGATTTGAACGAGGAGATAGACATAGTGTGAAATGTGGTCATAGTGTCGATCGTACTTTCAGCCATTGGGATCATACAAAATCAGCTCATGACAAATCTACGGTTTTTGCGAGTTTCTCAGAGTCTGGTGTTTGAAATGTAATAAGCTGCAATTTTAAGTACAAGAAATATAGTCCGGCGGTCTTTAAGAGGAGTAGTAGGTATAGAGGAGGAAGAGGAAGAGGAAACATTCTGGAGGCCTGTAGAACGTATAGAGGACGCTAGGATATTTCCCGCATACGACTCCGAGAATACTGAGAAATAATAATGATAATAATGCTTTACTAAAGTTGCAACAAGAATCTAATAACACAGAATTAGGGACAAAGAGGAATATAATAAGGTCAAACCCATGAATTTCGACTATTAAATTGACGAAAACGTAGACAAATCCGAGTCGAGGTGGGTCTATAGAGATTTAATTTAAAAAAACAAATGATATAATCCATCCATTACTAATGCGTGACGCGAAACTATGTCTGTTTGCCACTTGATCACGACTAAACCATTTACCCGATCGTGTTGAAATTTGACAAGGAGATAGTCTAGCTATCCAGGACGAACATAAGCTAAGTTTTATTTTTAAAATTCGCGGTAACAAAGATAGAGATGGGTTTTGAAAATAAATGTGTATAAAATCTGGGGAAAGAGGGATACAGGTAAACAGGTAGAGGTAGGTGACAACTATGAATGGCGATATTGTTTACCTCAAAGACATCTACAAAAACGTCCGTGACAGCATATGTCTGTCTACAAAAATTACTCTAAATTATCGATAAAAAGTTATTAAAAATTAAAGTGTTCAATACTTTAATTTAATAGAGTAATTTAAGAAGAGAAAAGTTAATCATCATCAAATGTAATGGATTATTTGTTTCGTGCATTGAAGGATAATAAAACGTCTTTAAATCGCAGAATTTCGAACAGTAGTTTAGATTTTACAAGGATATTAATGAAAGGGAGCAGCCGTGTCATGCCTCGGAAGCGAAAATTTCACCGGTGCGTCTCCTGTGAGATGGTGTAGTGTATACAGTCAAGTTTCGTATTACATTTGTATTATTATTATTATTAATGTGACAAATTAGGGTGCTGTACATGCTTTTATAAATCAGTACGTAAAAGTACTTTGATCTTACTATATAGTCGTAGATAGATTTTATTTTTTCCTGAGAAAAAGTAGGTAGTTTAAGAAAAATCCCGGGCAACGCCGGGTAATCAGCAAGTTAAAAATATCTCATGAGAAGACAACACTGTTTTTTCATTCACTTACGTGATGTTTCCAGACCAATCCGAACAACATGGATATTCTCAGAGTAATGTTTTATAAACATGAAATGTCCGAGAAATGTCACGTAATTTCTTGCACTTCTTGTCAGTATTATGAAAATCAAGGAATTAAATCATTTCTCAATTGAACTGAAATAAAAGAAATCCTATTACGGCTGTAAATAAAAGAAAAGTTGGGTAAGTATCTCTGAAGTGGCATGCCCGTCCGACTTTTTATCCAGATTTCATTTGTGTGCTTTGATCGGAATGGATGGCATGGTCCTTCGCGTTGTTGCGGTAAGTAAGTCAGTTTATTGTTCTCCACGTGATCATCCCCTGTTGTGGACAACAATTTTTGACTAAATTGTATAAATTTCTTTTATTCAAACATTCCCTGAAGCAGATAATTTATTCCCACATAAACCAGGTTCAAAGGCAATTTTAGAGATATCTTACCTTTCGAACAAAATAATAAAATAATCGAAGAAAAATCGAAACTATTCTAGGTCCAATTTTACTCACTTTGCGATGTAAATATTCTGTTATTAAGAATGAGAACTATAAGACCTACTTCTGATATTCTATCTGGTACAAACTTACCTGTCCTTCGGTCAACTCTCCGATGACAATTGGCATTACAATTCCAGGGATTGTGGCTATAGTATTGGTGATCGCCATGAGTCTTCCTGAAAATTTAACGTAAGTTATTTTTATGCTCAGTTATCACATACACACGCCCGTCAGCACACACACTCACATACACGAACACATAGTCCTTAAATAAACGTTGTACTTTTTTTGGAATATAGATAAGGTACTTAATTGAAGAGAGAACCGTCAGCCGTATTCACAACTTTAGAGCAAGTAATTTCTCATAACAGTTTATTCACTAAGCATGAGTTCTCGTACACCCTACACGACATAATCATGTGAACAACTGCAGCTGATTGACAAAACTAGGATAAACTGCTCGTAGTATTTTCCGGAATAATAAGAAATTCCGCATTGTATTCTTCCCCTGATTGTACTCTCTTGAATTAAGAACTCAAGATAGTACCACACTACGAAACATTAACTTTCACAACCAACCAACAAATGTTGGTTCGTACTATGTACATAAATCCTACGATTTAAGAAAGGAAACCGTTCAAGTAAACTAATGGAAACAGAGGGTGCTATTGATTAACACAACCCAAGCACCGCGCATTTAGGTCCACACTACAAATCAGAAGCAACCAGCGTTGAAGCTACGTTCACATATTGGGTCACATTCAAATATTAATCACGCATTCGGGGAGGGGGGGAGTCCGAAAATTAGACGAAGTGTGAAATTAAATACTTATACGTTAGTTTCTTGAATTAATATATTAATAACAATACTTAACAAATGAGCAAAAGTTGCAAATTGCTATCGTATAATTTCCCCAAAATCCTTTACATTTTCACGTCACATTGGAAAGGGAGATGTAACGAGATTAAAATGTATGTCATGGGAGGAGGTAAAGAGTACAAAATTTGCATAAAGAGCAGTATGTGAAATACCCCTTATTATAATGAGTGAAGTGCAATTTCATTTCGTAACATGATAAGGCCTGTGTAGTGTGGAAGACAGCATCCAGAATCACCGGTCATTCTCACTAACAAATTATGCATTTACTAAAACGAAAGCAGTTCTAAATGTACATCAACTCGACCAATCTTGCGTAAGAACCCGTTGTAAGATGAATTTCTCACCTCAAACATACACGTTTAGGCCTTGCCACTGAAAGACATAATTAAAACATCATTTGAGCAAATTTTCGATCTCTAAGTACAACTTGTACCTGTGTTCATTGTAAACATGCTAATCTTACGGCCTCTCATAGCTAAATTGGTTAAAACAGACGTAAAGAACTCAAACTTGGAACTGAAATAGTAGCGAGTCGAACGTTGTTAAAAATTTGCCTACGACAATTCTTCTATTCCTCGTTCGTTCAGAAGAATTATTCTGGTTTCGTTGTCATCAGTTATGCAACCTAGCAACAACCACATTGCTACCTAAGTTATGGCCTCCAGATCAGGGACCTCTTCTCGATTTCTGTCAGGATACAGAAAATTTGGTCATCAGGTGTCCCTTAGTGGCGAGGCCTAACCTCACATCACGTTGTTACATATGATACGTCACATAGAATAATGTGTTCTGAGAAAGTGAGGTACAAGATTATTTTTATAATTGAGAACAATTTTGTAAAAAAGTTTGTTTATATTTTCCGTTTCAATGTACCATAGAATGCTGAGGAAGTAACGACACCGAAAGGATGACTGAGCTCACCACTTTCACACAGAGACGAGGTGCAACCCACACTTGTGTGAGTGCCCTCTCGCAATATTCTGCGTCATATCGTCGGAAAGCTGACGGTAGCACGGCTCAGAGTAACTGACTGCCATCGTCGCAAAGAAGGCAATCAGGCGACGACGCTGGTGGCATAAATGCAAGAGAGAAGTGGGGGACGGTTGACCATCGACAGCTACTACATACGTCCTTGCGACGGACGCCATCTTGCTACAGCACGACGCGTCGCGACGTCTTGAATTAACTATTCACTGAGACTCGTCTCACATTTCTCCGGATCCTTTCTCACTGAGGTCCATCTTTCTTTTTCACTTCTTTTTAGCCAAAGACCATCTTTAATTACCGTGTCATTACACAGCTCCATTAAATTTATTTGACACAATTGCACTATGAACGTAAACACTTTACACAGATCTATGTCTGTTATTGTTTGTCTGTTGTCCAATATGTTGTTTCTTATTCATTTATCTTATAATAGGTTCGTCCTCTTCTCCAATTTTTCACCATGTTTTTTCTTGTCTTTTCTTCTCTTCAGAATTCTCCTCATCCTCATGTACTGCTCCTCTCTTGTTCCTTCTTTAATACATCTCGTATTACGGCTATCCGTGATAATAAACCTCGTAATCTGTATATCGTGATTTATTCTTTATCAGTTCATCTTTTTCTGTATTATACTTATTCCTTCTTTCCTCTTTTTTGAGGTTCGTCTTGTACAAACCGGTCAACACCTCCTTAACTATCTGTCCATTATCACGCAGCGTCTGACACACCCTTGCGATGGAACACGACCACCTTCACTCCGAATCGCTCACAGAATGTAAATTGGACAATATTAAAGAAATGGTTCATCAGTGATGTGTCATTACTCTAACCACCGCTCTACTCCTTCCAGCCCAAAGATCACTGCCCGCTTCTCTGCCCTTAGACCTGTTAGAACCCATGTGTCTGACGAGGCTGAACCGACACCACGACAACGTTGTGACATGAAACACGCACCCTCCGACTCATCCAATAGGAAACACATCTCACCTGCGAAGTTTGGCGCCAGATCGATGTGATTGGCGAGGAATCCAATGAACATTCCACCACTGGCGCTGATGGCCACCGTGATGAGAGCGGTGCCTGCGTCGGCGTTGCAGCCGATGAAACTAATGCCGATCATACACAGGCACGGCACCACAGATGCTGTGAACATGAGGACACGTGCAAACGAGCTTCTATCGGAATATTAGGAGCAACTGCATAAAAATATACATTAAGTTGTTGTTCGCATAATATGTAAAAAAAAAAAAAAATCACGAGTCCTCTACATATTGAGACCCATTTGTAACTCAGATTTATGGAAATCGTTATATCATGCATTGATTAATTCAAAAATTGAATATGTATTATTCGTATGGGGAGGAACATACATCACTATTTTTAAAAGCCACTAGTGACCCTTCAAAAATATGATGTGAGAATTATATAAAACAAAACCAAAACAGAACATTCTCAACCACTTTTTGAAAACTTAAAAATATTACCGCTTAGGAACTTGTACACATACATATAAAGTGCTAAAATTGTTTTTAAGACAAGTAGCAAAGAACGTGACCATGTAAAAAAAGAAGACGGATATTGAGAAGTAAGTTAAACACAAGCGTACCGAAACCTAACGTAACTATTTTTAAGAAATTTCATTCCTATTTAGCACTAAAGGTTTTTAACTGCTTACCTGATGGTATTAAAACAATTAATGTAAAAAGAAAGTTCTTAAAATCAACAAAGGAGTACTTACATTATCAAGAAAATGTGAATCTGTTTTATTATTCAATGGAATAACAAATATTCTCATATCTATGCGCACAGTATTTCTTTTGCGTTACATTTCTTGTTTTAATAAATCTAGGATTGTAGGTAGAATTAAAACAACCGAACTTATTTCAATTTTATTTGAGTAGATATCCATTTTTTTGTTTTTTGTAGGTGAACAATTCCTTAAATTTATGTTCTTCTTTTATATTTATCAGTATATTGCTCAATTATGACAATCACTAAAGCAAGTCATTGCATCGTCAACAACCAGGTGAAAATTCCGACGGATCGAGGCTCGAACCCTGGACCACCTGCTCTGGTCGCAAGTGTGTTGTTCACTGTACTATCCGCCTCGTCTCCCAAGTTCGTACGCAACTGCCACCCGGCCTGACCCGGTGAAACTGGGTCACATCTCCATTCAGGGGATAACCAGAGGCGCCTCCAATTATTATATTTGGACTTCAAAAATGGATTAATAAATAATTCATTCATCCATTAGTAAAGGGTACATGATAATAATAATCATAATAATTGGTAAATTGGACATGCGTAGCTGCATCAATATAAATGAGAATTTGGGGTTCTCGGGGTACGCACATCAAAAGGTAATGCCTATTAGTATAGACCAATATTCATTCTTTAATTGTATTGGTGTAGGCTAAGATTCAAACTTAAAATATAAGTATAAGAAAATTGATGTTGATAACAAAATTTTATTTTTGATATGATTACTAAACATAGTTGAAAGTTATGCATCGTAGAATTGTGAATGTGTTTTCTCCAAATCTCTTCATGAAACGTTTCGTGACTTGTTTGTTCTTTCCTTAACTCTCGTTGAAATACCGAAGTCTGCAACCCTTATGTGCACGAGATGTATGAAGTATTAAAATGCTTACCAATAGCAGTGGCGATCTTGCGCATGATGCCGATGGAGATGACATTCCGGTGCCGTAGAGCGTCCAACCCTGATCCGAGTAATACAGTCAGAATCCACAGGATGAAGTACGGCACTGTGGACATCGCGGCGTTCTACAACATCCCAGATACCCCAAGCTTCAAAAGATGATCTCCCCTCCAAGAATGGAGGAAAGACACAGAACGACGTCACTTTAAAAACACCAGTAGGAGGAGATTGATCCCCAATCAAAAATGAAACCAGCGATCTCTATAATAAATATTATCTTTAGAACATTTATGTATAGTGATCACTGGGTGAAACATACAAGAAATCAGTGATATAAATTGAAGGGTTGAGTGTATGGATGCGTTAAATAACATTTTGTAAGATTAAAATAAATGGATTTTAAATTTTTACGCTTCATTTGTTTTTACTAAATTTAATAAAGCAATAATAATAATTTAATGTTTACTAATTCAATAATTTATAAGTCTAAAGAAAAACTGTCTTTTAACAATATTTTGACATTTTTCAAGTTCTATATAGCCTTGTTTTTTTATTAAATCGTCACGTCCTTCTTGATACCGCGTATAGTGTTTAACCGTGGAGTGCAGAATGTTCTTTGATAGACGAGATTCCAAAGATCACGATCTGACTTATCCTACTGCTGTAAATTGTGAAGCAGAATTATCAGTCACAATAGAATACATATTTTTTGTAACCTTCCTCTTAAGGAGCTCAATATTGTCTCACAATTTAGCTCACACATGACCAAATTCTCGGTGAGTATGTTAAGCTGTAACACTCGACAGTAAATTTTTCATACACTACAAAATATTCTCTCTGTAACAAAGATGTACAGGTAAATTAACTGTCGTCTTTAAGGTGTATCATTTTTCGTTGATGCTTGAACATATTAATGAGTATGAACATTCTAAAGCTTCCTCTCAAAACGTGAACATATCATTGTCCGACTCAGGACATTATTGATGTGGATAAAATACCAGTATTTGTAGTCTCTCTCTCAATCTTAAAGAAAATCTTCTTGATTCTTACTTCAGCAAATGGTTTACTCGTGGGGACTTTGAAGAATGTTCATTGATGAGACGACTCCCTTTCAAGTGAGTACTCTGTAGCATGGGGATATTTCAATGTATTTATTTATTTACAACAATAATTTTCTATAAAAATACAATCTTCTTTTGGTACACCTTCTCTTGGATGAATACTAGATTTCTTTTCTTATTTACTTTTAAATTATTATTTTTTCTTCTTAGAGTAATTTCCTTCGTTCCTACTCATTTCGTTTTCTTAATCACTATTCATGGATAGTGCAATTGAGAGGGGTTCTAGAACCAAATATCGTTTGCTTCAGTTGACGCTTATCTAGCACCGTTTCTAATATTCCAAAGGACGGCTTCTTATACATCCTCCATGTACTGCGAGATCCGGTCTTTGATCAAGAATTTCGACAGACGAATCACAAATTAAATGTTGCTGTATTAAGTGTGCGGAGTAGACATCAGGAACTCGTAAATAAATTTAAGTTTTAGAGAGCTTTTGAAATAGTATCAAGAATTTCCGCATTATTTCACAGATTTGGCTCCCAGCAAAAGTATTACCGAACATTTTCTCTACAGCGGAATTGCTGAAGGTGGCTGATACACATTGGTCGCTATCCTTTGTAACGTAATGTTATGAGTAAAAATTTTGAAGCAATGGTATGACAAATATCCTAATTATTCACTTGAAAATGGCGAACCTATTAGCCTACACTTCTTGACGTCCTTACCTCCTTCATATTCTTATGTAAGACTTCTTCCATGAAAGTTGGCAACTCTGTGAGGTACATATACCAACCACAATTATTGCAGAAATGTGGAATCAAGATGGCCCAGAACGGTACAGAGGAGAAGACAGCCTTCGTTGGAAACTTCTGGAATACGAAAAATGGGAGAGGAGCGTTTGTTATTAAGAAAATATGAATATGATTGTACAGTGTTGATATTATAATATTTGAAATACGATAATTTAATTTAAGTTAGGATCAGCACTCCAAGTTAGTCAAATCACAGAGATGTATAATTGTTTTCTTTATTTTTATTATAATTATCATAAAACACAACAATATGAATGATAATGATAGAAAAACATGATTTTATTTCTATCAGTCAATAATATTGTACAAATAATATTCAAGAACTCGCTTGATTCGTTCGAAATGTACATGTACCTTTCTCAGATATCCGGTGACCTATAGATAAAAGAGATGTAAAAATACTGCGGAAAATTTACTACAAATGAAAGTAATCTTCCATCTCTTTCGTGATTTAAAAGTTCGTCTTATTTCGTATATAAGTGTTTTCTCCATAAGACGCGATGTATTTCCACATCAATTATAATTGCAATTATTTCATTTAAAAGTTCGGTGAGGTACGTGTTTCAAGCTGAAATCACAATAAGTACACGTTACTCTGTTTATTTATGCCGATTCAAGATACTATAATTATTTAATTCTACCTACGCTAGTACTATCTTAAATACATGTCTTAATGAAAGTTTTAACCTATAGGTTCTCAATTTATTGGAGCAATATTAGTGTGGGCTTGAGTCATCAATTCTATGAAAACTCGACCCTTGATTTTATTGCGACTTCTGGAATAAAGGTTCTATCGAAACGGAATTCCGTGATAGTTAAGAATTTGCCTATCTTATTCACGATCATTTCATGTGTAATCACACGTTACGTGATATCAGTCTGGAACAAAGAAGCCAATAAATGCTTTCATACCGTTTATTAATATGGCATGAAGTTTTACAAAAATCAAATTGAACGTAATTTATTTCTCTCGAAATTTGTGCAAGGGATGATTTAAAAGATCTCTCTGGTACAAGGCGTGGAGTTAAGAAATACAAATTACGAAAAAATCTATTTCGTCACCGCTTTACTTTTAGTTCAAATTTTGTAAAATTCCGATTTTTTCTGTACACTTCCACGAAAAAGTTATCACTCAAAAGTTGTCTTGGAAAAGAGATCAGAAATAATTTGAGACATTATGTACATAGACTTTCTTACAAACTATTTTCATTAATTTTTGGTTCGCAGAAGTATCAACGGCGTATGTCAGATACATAAAACACGACCTAGTTGATCATACTACTAATTATCGTATGTATACGACCTCCGTATTTCGCAGATAAATTGTGAGAAAATAGTAGCTACAATTTAAGGAATGTCAGTGGTGCCCTTCGTGGTCGGTAGCCGAACCACGTCGGAGGACAGTTTAATTGGCCCTAGACAAAGGACAGAGAAAAATAGATATAATGCAAAGAAAAAAGGTAAAAAGTGCTGTCTAGTATTTTTTGAGGTACAACCCACTATTATAGTTTAAATTATCACCATAGAACCACAAACATCTCTAAACCTCGTTACGAGTTTAAAAGTGATATGTGGTGGTCGTATTTATGCGATAGTCTATACCACTGATAGCCAATTAACATTTCTAGTTGGAAAGGGTGAGGGAGGGATCCACCTCCACAACCCTTGCTGTCAGAAATATCGGTCGCTACTAAATGATTTAATTACGTTTGGGCCTCACGAGCACTCAATAAACAAACAAATTGTGATAGTGTCATCTTCCAATGCTCGTCTGTAAATGTACGCAATCTTCGGAACCAAGTTTGAGAAAATTTTGAAAATGATCTTGGGTTAAGCAATACACTAACAATTAAGAGCAAGGAAAAATAAGTTTAAAGAGCATTCTTCCATAAAATAAAACCACTCTAAGTATAAAATTTGAATGTTATTGTCCATTGTCTTCTCGATTTCATTTCAGATTCGAGTGGCGCATGGACGGACAAATCAAGATGTCATTTCAAGAATCTTTTTTAACGCATTAGTCTCCTTCCGTCAAAATTCCTCTATCGGACCTTGGAGCAATTGCAACACTTTAACTATCCAATGTATAAAAGAAAGCAAGAACCATGAACCATCTCAAAAAATAAAAAACTCATCGATACCTTAGGTTTGTTGGCGACGTTTGAGGTGTTGTGCGCATCATATGGTTTGTCGCTTACGAAAATGGCCCAGAGAGGGCACCATGGTAGAGACAGCAACCCGATGACGTAGAAGACCCATTGCCAACTGACAGATGCTGCGATGTATCCACCCACCAGAGTTGCACCAATAGTTCCCAGAGAAGTGCCTGCAAGGAGTTGTTTATTGAGAAAGGTTTGATGGCAGAGGTTTGAAAAATACACAAGTTGATTTATTTACTATCGTAATTTATCACGCGCAGAATGCAGTTACTTAAGCAAATAAATGATAAAATTAATAATAATAATACTTTATCACCAAAATGTGTTTAAAACTTTCGTATGTTGTAGGATAGTAAGCTATTTTATTCTCCGCAAGCAACCCAAGGACTATCAATTTCGGTCAAAGAAAAATGGAAAGAAAAGTCGGACCGGGATAGGGCTGAGGAGATAATATACTCAACCGGGCCGAATTTGAGTCCAGATAAGAAATTTAACCATATTAAATAATGAGAAACATTAACAATTAATGAGTCAATGAATTCGCAAAATCCGGAGTGCGTAGGTCGCCCAGAAAGTAAAGAACGTTTGCATATAAGTAATAAACAACTCAAGATATCATTACAAAACATTATTTACAATGTTATACGACACGAACCTATTTTTCAGAGTAGTCACCAAGTAAGTTACACGCAAACCAGAACATAAGTTGCGTGTTTCGTATAATAACCATTGAGCTACATGTTTCCAGTCTGTTTATAAGAGACTCCTACTCGTAGTCCTGATAATCGAAAGACTATTTGTATCCCAGGAAATGATTTTTTATTATTTATTTCATGTCTTATTTTATCATATGAGATTCAGGCCATCAGGCGTTGTTTTCCTGCAAACCAGGAGAGAAGTAGGTTACCGGGAAGTGTAAGGTACCGAACTGATCTTGGTCTGGAGTAGATGAGGGAAACCAAGGTCGAAAATCTCACCCAGATCGGTCGAGCGGGGAATCGGACCCACGCTCAACTGCTGTCCCATGTGAATGATGAAGCGACGAATGGAGTCTTACCTCCGTATATTGCTCCTCCCATGACTCCTCGCATCTCCGGTGTCACCCAACGAGAGATCATCACGTGCATGGCAGGGAATGTGACTGCCTGTGAACACAACACGTGAAACAGGAGGAGGTCCGAGACGTACTATAAACAATTATGTGAATAAAACAACGCACAGAATACTTCAGAAGAATGTTGACACAATGTTCACAACCGGAATTGGTGCTACCACCAACCCCGTTTTTAGCGGATGGCTCATTTTGTTTCGGATCAGGAAAAATATTAGCATCGATTAAAAATCGATAGATAATGGGTGTTTTCTTTTTTTAGCAGTTATTAAGCAAATTAAGATTAAATGTAGGAAGCTAATTGATGTAAGGAGATATAATATCATATTTGAACCATTAAAACGTTCTCACATTAACAATTACTTTAATTAAAAGGAAATATTAGATTAAAATTCGAGGATTTTCCTGATCAGAGGACATGTGAAGTTCTCGCCAGAGAAACAAGAGAAGTACGAACCCCACCGAGTCCCATGAAGACCCGGATGGCGACTAGGGCGCCCCAAGGAGCGTGAGTGGCGACGACTGGAGTCAAAAGCAACCCGATGATGTTGATGGCCGTCGCCCCAAACAGCACCCACATGGCGCTGAAGCACTCGGCCAAATAGGCGCCCGGCAGCTGCCCCACCAGGTAACCGTAATAGTACGATCCTCGGATGTAGCCCTGCACCATTTCGTCCCAAACGAACGGACCATCCTGCGATTCACAAGCAGTTTAGTACCCAATGGTGCAAGGAATATATTCTTTTGATTGCAAGTAGGGTTGCCGACAGTCCCTATTTTGTAGCAATTGTCCTTACTTTTCAAAAATCGTCCGGTGTCCCGCCATAACTTTGACAAGAATGTCCTTACATTTTTGTTTCACGCTAATGTAGATTAGTTACAGAAATAAATTATATTATTATTATAAGAATATACGTAATTATTTTTTTCTGTTGGCTACCCTGGCTAAAGTTCTAATGAGTGAATTATTTATATTTTCGAATAATTATCATACCGGTACGGATAATGATAGTTTATTCAAAAATAAATTAATAACAGTTCGCGAGCATGAGCCATGATAATGCTATTGCTGGTTACTCTTATCCAACTGAATTCACATTAATAATAATAATAGTAACGAAAACGTGTCGGTTGATTGATGTATCAACATATGTGGACCAAAATGCTGTATTAAAAAAATAGAAAAAAATTAATATACAAGAATCTCTCCATTGTAATGAGTAGAATCTGGGATATTTAAAACAGAAGTAATTTCTAATATCATTGGGGCTTAGCAAATGCATTAAATAAAAACTTCAGGTAATACTTAGGACGGTAACGTGCAGGAAATAGCATAACTGGGAACGGTTCACATCTTGCGTAAGGTATTTTAAAATTTACGCCTCATATTACGAGTACTTTTTATGAATGAATTTTCCTTGAGAAGTAAAATCGTATTAACACGTACATTTCCTATATAAATTTATCTACGAAAATGTTAATTCTAAATGCTCTAATGAAATAAAAGAAAATAATCTCCTAATACTCTCCTGCAAGCATTATATATTCGTAAAAACCCAAACTATTCAAACATGAGGAAAAAATGCAAAAATTCCATGTGTTCTCCTTGATATCAGAAGATTCGCGTGTTTCCCGTTGGGCCGATTTGCTCTTCCTGTTCGTCCGAAGGCGAGGAGCGAGAACTTGATAACCGTGTACTCTTTGTTGAAATTTGTTAAAGTGGAGAGTGTGAGAGACATAAAGGTGTCCAACTTCTTTTCTACTTTCTCATATACGTAGTATATAGAAAGTTTTGTAATCGTGAAAAAATTCGAAAGCGAGTTTTCCACGGAAATATCCGTTTTGGCGATCCCTGATTCTGAAAAAGTGGTTTTTGGCATAACGCCTGTCCGTCTGTGCGCAGCGATCCTGAGTAAACGGATGAATCAATTTAGTTTCCATTTCGTATTTACAGTGGAATTGACTTGTCGATGCACATGCTCTATTTTTTTCTCTTCAAAACAAAGGGTACTTCACATGAAGAGCAAAGTACTCTTTCGAATGTTTCTCAAAAACGCCTCCAACGACTTTGCTTCAATTTCCTGTAAGTAAACCTTCCACTACAGAATTTTTTCTCACTCTATGCTGCAGGCGGAGAAACGTATATGAGAGAGTATGTGCAATTGATTTGCACCACTAGTTTTTATATACAAACATTCGATTTTGATGCCACAATAGATTCTCCGTCCATGAAATTGGTTTTTGTTATTCTAGCAATTTCGTCGAACTTCCTCACGACGAGGATCGCCCAAGATATTAAAGAAAGTGAGAAAAGTTACCTCACTTTGGTGTTGTTCCACTAGGATCATTCACCTGAACTCTTCCCTTGTCTTACTTATAGCAAAGAGTGAATGCCAAATCCGCCTAGCACACTTGGCCACCGAGAGATATTAAGGGGCTAAGGCAGATTTTTAATATTGAACCCCCGTTACCCCTCGTCGATCTCTTCTAACCCTCCCCCAATCAGTGTCTACATTTTAAATAAGTTTACGAAAATATTTTGATACTTTTTTAAATATACATGCTTATTATACCTACGATACTATAGAAGGGCGTAAGATATTTATTAAGATACTTTATTAATAAATGAACGAGGGAATACCAAAGAAATGTTACGTTTTCTTACATCACATAAACAAATATGCTCTTTTTTCAGTAACTGTAATTTAACAATTGCTGGAAATTTATCGACAATTAATTATGAGCATTTCTTTATTCTTGAGGGGAGAGTTCCTCCGGTTCCGAAAATGACAAATAGGTGCGCGTTTTCGGTGCCACTGACAGCGTATGATACATTAGGTCTGGGACATCGACATCCCGCCATGTTTTCCTCGCGAATTTATTTTACGTGATGCCAAATAAAAAACGTTTTGAATTTTACAATTTTTAGAGAAAGAGAAATGAAGATGATCAATTTTCGATGGTACTATGTTTGTCACTGTACTCGAATTATCGAAAACAAAATATTTATGTACTGTGTACTGATTATCAATTTCGTGACGCTTTTGAAAAATATCTTAATAATATTGGTATTTACGTTTTAATAATATTGGTATTTGGTATACGTTTGAAAAAGGGAAAAAAGAAGTTTTCGTTTGGTTCAAAGGTATACAATTTAATTGCTGTTGTGAATCATGTAATCTCAATACTGATAACTGTAACAACAATAAGAAAATGTTCCTTTAAATATTAATTTAACTGAAATTTTTAATTTCCTCTATTAACGTCAATTATATAATCAAGTTAAATGAATTAATTACAACTTGCAACCTATTTATAGACGATTACGATTAAAAAACGCACGAAAATATAAATCGTAATTGTCCATGAAAAGGTTGTAACTTGTAATTAAATAAATCTTGAAGTTTTTAAAATATTGTTTAGATAATTTTAGTATAGATTTTACAGGGACATAATCACTTTCATCTATTCATTCAATTCAATTCTCAATTCTTCGCTATGTGATTTTTTCCTACGTAAACCTAAGTGTCACCAATATATAAAATGTAATTTTGAGTGTATGTAATAGTATGAAGAGGTGAATGTAAGGGTTGAATATGTGTGTAGAATGAGTGTATATTGAGCGAGGATTACAAGCCCTGATGATGATATGAATTTTATCGAAACGTCGGCAAGTTAACATTGAGTACTTGATATATAACCTAAACGCAAAAATCTACCAAATCTCATAATAAATTAATTTACTCCCTGGAATCAGGTTAGGAACCGGCCCATCAATTCCTATCTAAGAGGCCGAAGACACTGACGGATTAAACATTTCTGCCCACCAAGGCCAAGTTATGATACGCCCTGAAAACTTATATATGTCTCTTTCGAAAAATTGAAGAAAAAAAACTGCTTCTTGTCGTAACTTCGTGACTCCGAAGAGAGCGTCTCCATCAACCATGGTTTCCCTTAAAAACTGCAAAATCATTAGAGCAGTTTCCATTTAAAGGGATTCTAACAAATGTGGCACCTTGAGTAAGAATACAAAATTTAGTTGAAGGTAAAAACTACATTCAATAAGACTGAAGTAAGTGCTGTTTCAGCAAAGAAATTATGCTGAGATGTGATACATGAGACAACTTTATTACGGTTTAGGAGTGCAAGAAATTTCAAACGTCAAACTTATGTAAACTCGAGGGCCAGTTTCTACCAACTTTTTATCTTATCTAGGAATTTTTATGCCAGTTACAACTTTTTATCTTATCTAGGAATTTTTGCTGAATTTTTTGAATCCGCCTCTGCCTTAGGGCCCTTGATCGGAATTGATGGGATGGTCCCTTGCTTGCTTCCGGAGAGTAAATTAGTTTTTTTNATACGCAGTTTGTACTGTTTTTTGACAATAAATTTATTTATTATTTATTTATTTATTTATACATTTTCTATCGATCGGGTCGACACGGGATGGGATGGATTTGGTAAGATGTTGCCCAGCGAATAAAACCAATGGACCATATTAATTAATTAGATTATTTATTTCTAACGAGATATTTTGATTATCATCAACAAATTTATCTTATTTTTAACTGGAAAAAATGAAACACTATATATTTTTATTTTAAAAAGTATTTTTAATATTTAGCATTATAATAAAATGTTTTCATACTGTAATTTCGAACGTAATTTTCTTATACCGCAGAAGTCACGCCAAATATTAATTCGTACAGCATAGATGAATGTGTTATAAATATTAATCTATGCTCTCAGAATTAAGTTGTGCCCCCCAACGTTTGATGTAAAATGTACTAAAACTCGCGGGCCGATTCTTATTTAAATCCTTACGAACAATATTTTTGAATATAAAATTTAAATTTCTAAATATGTATACAGCCAAGTCCTCCCGTTTGATTTATCTGATACTTAAGTAAAAGAGAGCATTATCTTAACCACATAAGGAAATTCCGCTCTGAGATTTTCTGCTTATGGATATTTACCATGTGACTATGCTCGATAAGAGCCGCTTCCGGGAAAAGCTATTTGCACTGCATACGGAGAAAGAGTGGTCTCGATTTATGTTTCTGAGCTCTTTCAGCGTGTGACGTAATCAAAGTTTGAGATTGTAATACATAAAGTTCTGAGGGGGAAAGATTAAAGACGTGTTTGGTTTAGTATTAGAAAAAAATATTGGATAATACATATTCTATTTCACCAGTTTATTCCTGCAGTCTAATAAGTATTATACTTCACATATTATCAATATTATTAATAAACGACAAAGGAAGAAGGGAAATAATTTTTTTTTTCAATTTTTCCATCTTCAAAATTAAATAAGAAATTTGTTCCTTTCTCTAAGAACGAATGAGGGTATCCAAAAAGCAAATATGCAATCGGCTACTTGTTTTTTGATAAATCAACAAAAAGGGTCTGTTATATTCCGATGGGACACAAGAAAACACAAGAAGATTGTACTGTGTCTTCTTGAAATCTATTCATGACTTTGGGTACCATTTGTTTAATGTTGATTTTTTGTTTGGATTATTGTTTCAGTATTACCACTAATTATGACAAAAATCTTGATCATAGAACATCTCTCGGATGGATATTACATAAATTAATTTTAGTCCTCAAGTAAGTTTTAAAGAGAAGAATAATTGTAAAAATGGACATGAAAATTTCTTATGTTTCATAACGCACATTTTATCCTTAAAGATCTTAATATATGTGAAACAAATAAAACAAATATTTCCTACGTATTATTGATAAATATTGTAATAATGTTTACAGTAAAGTGTCACATGAATGTCGCAATCAAAACTACGTTGGGAAATGAGGAAATTGATCGAATATGTATTTCACGATCATTATTCATAATACATAATGACTCATGCGATTGTACAAGCTTATTCTTACAATTAATTCATTCTGGGAATACGACTATTTATACAAATTATTTCGAAAATTTAAATCATCAATAATTAATTGCGTAAACAATAACATTGTATTGCACTTGAAATGATAAGACGTCGTGTTATGAGGAAAGACAACATTTGCATATTATGATTTTCACCCCAACTGCACCTTCAAAACTCAATCAGTATAAAGTCTACAGAAATGAGTCTACGTCGAAATAATTATACAGTTAACGAAAATAGGAATGTTCTGTTGAACATGTTTGAGATTTAGAACAAGGAAACTAAAAGCAGACATGGGATATTTTCATTTCTTAGTAGAGTCATGAACGTTTTGCTTGCATCATTGAAAAAATGTCGAGTTCTGCACATTCTTAACAGTGAAACACATATAGAAGAAAGCGGAAGTGTATTTTGCAGGTTTTGCGTTTCGTGGATCCTACATTGAAGAGATAAAATAATAAAGATTCGATGATCCAAAAAACTAGTTGGTATTGTTGAGGATAATGATTTTGTTTGAAACAAGAGGTTCTTAGGTGAATTGCAGAGGTAAAAGGCTGTGCTGATGTAAAAATAAATAAATAAATAAATAATGAGCACGGGCGTCCTTCAGAACGAGTGATCGAATAAAAAATATATAACGGAATGAAAAACAAATGTTGAAATATTTAAATTACTCATGTTTTGGGAAGCAAACTGAAACGAAAAAATGGAACTATAGCAAATTTAAATTTATAAGAACAAAATAAATTTTATGTACGTTGATAATAATCAAAATTCATAACTATCTTTTGAGCAAATAAAAAAAATCCTTAATCCATGTCATATTGCAATGTATCAATCATGTTTCATAGTTTGATGCATTACTATTAATATATGAAAGCAATTTAAATTTAACAATATTCATAAACAAGTTAAGCCATACGAAGTTCTGAATACTATATGATCTATTTATTAATCTAGAATAGTTTAGTTAGTTATTTTGGTTCAGTAATAAAATTTGTCTTCTTCTTTTCGAAAAGATATTTGTATTAATACTTTGTCTTATCTTAACCTAGAAATAAACATTATTCCTATCCATCTTGACTCATTCTACTCTTTGGAAAAAAATTATTTTTAACTAACTCTGAAGAACAAGTCAACCAAAAAATTGTTTGTTAATTTTCTAAAATCTATCTCCGTGGATACCGAAAATTGAAATAGTGTAACGCAAAATAAAGTGTTCTGCGCTATTAGTTTTTGCGAAACATATAGTAAAACCAACAATTTCAAAATTATTAAATACTGAGAATTGTCTGATGTGATGACACGACAAGCCATAATCCGAAAACTCTAAAAATCATGGAATGATCGAAAAGTTTGGATTAACAAAGATACATTGAAAAAAAATTCAGCGAGCGTTCTTTCAAAAAATACTTTAAATTAGTGAACAAGCTTATTAAATATAGTTATTTTTATAAGGAAACGTATTTGACACAGTATGTGTTACATGTCATAAAAAAAGGAAATGTGTATATGAATTTGATTACAGTAAGTGTAAATATAAATGGTAAATGTAAAAAGAAACACTTCTTTTACTGTTGTTAGCCTGGTTTTACTATTAAAATGCTACTGAAATAATTACATATACAACTATGTGTTTGATTGATAAGTTTGTATTTGGTAAAGAAACCTCTTCATATGCTTTGCCTTCAGAGGCCCTTAATTTTCTTAAAACAATATTTATTTTTGTTGTTTTTATAAGTAAATTGATGTTTGACTGACATGTTTCATTTCTTTCAATTAATTTGTAATAATTTTTGTTTGAAGGAAATATAACCTATTTTTCCCCACATTGTATCAGAATGGCTGATTGTAATGTACAGGCATTCTGCCAGGTACCTTACAGTACCTGTTATAACTGAGATAGAAAATTTCTAACTATATGACACGTGTTCAACAAAACGGACTTCTGTATCCTAGGTACCAAGAACCCCACATCCAACTAATCCAAACTTCACTTCAGGGCCTTAGGCACTATCCTACAAGAGGAACAATTTTGACCGTCTCCAGATGAAACAACTCCTTCAATTCTTCAGTCAGTGCTGCATACTTATTGATCTTTACTGTTTGAGTTGTCCTTAGGTTTTATTACAGTTATTGGCCAAACTTAAGAACACGGTCCCACAAGGGTTTGAAAAAATAATGTATGTCATAATACTACAAATATTAATGCGGTTCCGAAAATATAAGCCGTATTCTTCGCTTTTCATATTTACGATAGTTATAAAGAAATATTGTTCCGCACTATTTTCTTCTCTCCGCCACCGTTTATGTTTGTATGTTTGGGTATGATAATTATAAATAATTGTTCGGTCACAGTCGGCGATGTTAGGTTTGTTAGACCCGGCGATTCCGTTTTAAGAAAATCTGTTGTAAGTGTGAAGATGGAGGCGATGGTGGAGGTAGCAGCACTCGCGGAAGGATATACGAAGAATAAGGTTAGGATAGGACCATAAAGTTAAATTTGCCATCGAAAAAGGGAATTTTTTTTCACATAAAATGATTCAATTTGTAATTTCCGAGAACAAAATCCCTTCCAGAATCATGGCAAAAAAAGCCGTTTTTCGATATCTCATCTGGATATTTTTCTACAGCGTTGGACCACATAGTTAAGTTGGTCCCAGTTATTATTATTATTATTATTATTATTGTTATTACAGTATTACGCAGTGCATCGGAAGAGAAAGTGACCCCCAACGATTACCTTGTCTTCCGTATGTCCGGGTGGCGGAGGACAAATCGAAGACTCGGAAACTTGTGGAGCATTGCTCGACGACGACCACGCGTGAACACCGCTGCGATTGGACCCGTGATCCTCCCCGGCAATGGCCGTATGGTTCACCATGGCGACGATGGCGATGCTGAGCACCACATTGGCTCCGTAAGCGATGGCGAAGCAGCTCGAAGCCAAAGCGGCGAAGAGCGTGCGGTTGGCGACGCAGCGAAGACGGCGTTGAGGCCGAGGGCTCGTGAGGAGAGCGACGGTCGGGAGGGGCTCCGAGAGATCCTCACATGCGTGTAACATGGCGGCGACTGGAAGACGCTAGATAACGTCACATCCCCAGATTCGACGCGAGAGGATGCAAGAGTTAAATGCGGAGCAGGGGAAGGAAACGACGGCATGACATAAGTGACGTCGTCGTTGAACAGGAGAACTGAGCAATACGAATTTTCTTCTCGTGAGAATATAGCTTACGTTACTTGAATTAAAACTTTCTTCGAGTTGTTAAGCCTCATCGTCGTATTTAAAATACTCGACATTTCACCAGCAATTGCAGCTGACGTCTTCAGGAGCTTATCTTTAAATGATAAAGTTAAAGTATTGATTAACATTAGCAGTTAAAAGATTAGCTCCTGAGGATGTCGGTTGCAATTGCCGATGAATCGTCGAGTATTTTCAATATGATGACGCAGTTTAATAACTCGAAAAATGTTTTAATTATTGACAATGATAGCCAAGAAAGCTTGCATTAATACTCTCGATACTTTAATCCCAAGTAAGACTGAACAGTTTATTATAATTATTACACAGTTTTAATAAATCCATATTCTCCATGTATCATATACGAATATTATTTTCATAATAATGTCTTAGTGTTATACAAAATTATTAAGTTAAATGTATAATATTTTATATTAATGAAAATATTGTGGAGTGCAGCCAATAAGATCACGTGCCCGCTCGATCCCACCCTCCTACTAGAGAGAGTTCTGAACTACACATTTCCGGTAACTAAGAACTTTTATAAACTACGTTGGGAAGTTGAATGTAAATCGACCAATCCCTCAAGAACGAATTTTCGATAAATAGTGTGGACAAAAAAATCCTTAATACGTAAGAACTTTATTCAAAGCCTGAAAATATTTTTGGTTTGCTCCTACTAGTCATGTATTGAACTGTTTTAATGTTTAAATATTTTATTTAGTTGAGCTATTTAGGTCCGTCATCATTATATTATTAAATTTTTAACTTAAATGATCTTTTTGATTCGCAAACTACAGCAATAACCGCAAACGTTGTTATTGGAATATATTTTTTGGTTTCAGAAAGTTCGTAAAAGTTATCAATTTTTATGTTTATAGCAGGAAGGTTATCAGATAGTAGAATTACATTTATTGTATACATGAAGAGCTACAATACAAAGCGCGTTTTGTCTATTTGAATAACTTCTGGATTTAACACAAACAAGTATAATTTCAAGATATTAATCATGTGGTGACGTTGTGTTTGGTTCCAAATACTATATGTTCTGTCTCTAAATTAGATCAAAAATATTCAATGGACCATTTCATACGAAAAATTCAAACGTTTCTATTGTGTCAAAAATGTCTAAAATGGATTAACTGTTTTCGTTTTTACTCTTCACATATTGTGTAACAATAAACCAATTTCGAGTTAATTTTGAGGTATATAGCATGTCCTATGTGCATAGTTATCGATCAAAGCATACTGTAGAATGTGCCCTGGCGCACAAAAGTAGAACAACATTCGGGCCAAGTTTCCGACTCATCCTAGTAAGTGACGTGGGTGTACGATACTGTAGGGTTGCGCGAGCAGCGTGACTAGAACGTTTGTGACCGAGGACCATAAGATCCAGCATGGCCTTCATGTCCCACCTGGACCCATCGATTATAGGATCCAGTTCAATACAAGCAGCAATGACGAAGAATTATAAAGCCCCAGTAAAGTCATGATCCTATCACACTCATCTAGCAATGCGTTCCTCCTACTTACATGTCGTAATCGAACTTTTCACGTATTACTTAGGTTCCAATCTGAGAAATCTGAAGCGCAAATTACCATTTTATGAAGTATGTAGATTGCGTTGCGTTACCTGTTCTGTGCGCATGCTTATCATTTGCTTATCAGCAGTAGCGGATCTATAAGGCGGAGGGTAAGGGGTCTATAGCCCCCATTGAACTTGAATTCTCAATAGATATACTTTAAACAATAATAAATTTGATTGATATTTAATATTGTTAATTGTTGATTTTATATTTGACGAGTTGATGTATTTTATATAAAAGATAATATTTATAAAATTTGTGTCGTAAAACCATGATTTTCAAACAGAAATGCACCCCAGATCCCTCTCCGGTTAACCCCCCTCATCTTAACTACGGGCTAGATTCGCCACGGCTTTTCATTTGCATCTCAAATACACCTTTGGTTGTTGCACAAGGAATGGCGGACACTCCAGTGACAGCGAATTTCGTAGTGTTCCGTTCCAAGATGACCACACATCGTCTCCACCAAGGTGATCATGGTGATCTGTACCGGTCATGGTATGGTATACCATGGTGACGATGGCGATGCTCAGCACCACGTTGGACGCACACACGATTGAGACACAGAGACAGGAGACAGCGACGAAAAGGACGCGATTGACGTCGCAGTGAGGATGACGTTGAAGATGAGGAATTGCGAGTACGGTGATGGGCGGGAGATCCTCCCGAGCACGGATCGTGGCGGCGATTCAGCGACTCATCCTCGCCAATATTCCCTACTGTGAAGAGAGAGAGAGAGAAAGAAGTTGGGGAAAAAGAGGAGAGAGATATGATGACTCTCTTTCAGTGACGTCTTCATTACCCGTGAACATTGTAAGAATCTAATAATTCTTAATTAAAATTGAATAAAATGAGTATCAGGACGAGTAAAAATATTTCGAAAGTGAGCGGAGTCGTAACCGACTTTCCGCTAGGCAACGGTGAAGATGGACGGCCGTTGGAAAAAAGACACTGGGTTTTTTGGTTTATTGTTTGGACGGCCAGTATAGAATTTCAGAGAAAAGAAGAGTGGTCGTGTACGACGCATGTATATTCGGTTAAAAGTGGGAAGGGGATAGGAAATTTCCCGATGCGAGAGATGGCGTCGTTCTGTTTAAAAGGGAAACCAACGGAAAAATTATAACAAAAAACGTTGGAGGATGCTAGTAACAAAACTTTGGGGTGTTAAAGGGCAACGGCCAGAGAAGCACATGTTGGGGGGGGGAGAGGTAGCCTCCCTTTACAGATTTAAAAGGAGAGCAGCAAAGAGACCGCAACCCAAGAAAGCTTGGGTGTGGGAAGATTTGACCCACTTGCGGAGGGGACTGAGAATCGTCTAGGGTACAACTGCAGAGATCATAAAGCAACAACCGTTGACTGTGGGCGTCGCGGACGGTTAAGGAAGAGACACATCGAAGACAATGCGAACGACTGTTAAAAGGTTCGAGAACTTTCCAGAGTTAGTTGTTGTTATTCCAGAAAAAAACGTTGAATTCAAAATTGGGGAAAAGTCGGTGGAACTAGAGGAAACCGTTAAAGGAGAAAAATTTTAGGAAAGGAGCGTCGGAATGGTTATGAACATGTACTAGGCGTTAAATGTTCAGGAAATCGTGAAACGATGAAAGAAGGGTAAATTCGTGGTTACTGGCTAGAAGTAGTAACATGTTTAAAAAAAGACGATGTCACGTGAGATGACTTCGGGGGGACCGAGTGGGAGGTGAGCCAATAAAAGAGGTCGCCGAGAGGTTCGGGGATGATTATGATGATTATTAGCTCATTGATTTTACATAAGATTTTTCGTTTTTCGAGTATCTTTCAGACGCGTTTCATGTCGAGTTACTCTGAAGCACATCTTTCTGAGTCGCATTCGATGCGTCCCGAATTTTATCCTAACACGTCACTTGACGTCTGAGATGCGGAATTTTCATTACGAATTTGTTCGTAAAACAAAGATTCGTTTTCTGGGATATGTTCTCGGACTGACTCTCAGAATCTGTCTCCATTTTCAATCGCAAAGTTTCGGATAAATTAGTTTTGATCACTAATTTAATTGCAGTCGGAGTTATGCAGTACTTGCGCAGACTCGAATTTAAAGATGTTTGTTTTCGAGAACAAGTTGGAGAACCGACTACTTACGTTGTTCTAACGAGTAGCGATCGCCGATATTAGGGAATTGTGTTAAAATACGATGAATAAACTCTCGTTTGTGGATGAACAAGACGGTGACGGTGGAGCGGATATTCCGAACGAGTGGTCCATGGCTGCTTCTACAACATCCATCGACGCTGACCGTGGACGTGGGAGACAGCTGGCGTTGAAAGAAGGACGCATTCCTGCAAGCTGAGACTGAATCAGGGCATCCTCGCTTTCCCCGATGCTTAGACTATTTTGGTCATCAAATCATTAAGGCAGTCTTGGAAGCTGGGGTTCCCAATAGTTAAAGCAAATGAGTGGCAGCGATCGTAACAAGTGCTTCGAACAAGAACTGAAATGGGTCATGCTCAGGACTCTTGCATTTGTATAAATATCCAAGGTCTTAAGAATAATAAGCGACTATGATGATGTCTTCCTTTTTAAAAATTCAATCAATATATTGACTGGCTGTTAATTAACATTCTCAAGTTTTCAGAGCAATAGTCATGTTAGTTTTATGTGTATTTCCGTGTGAATTTTGGGGTTTTGTTTTTTTGTGTGCATGGTAATGTTTACTAGTAGAGGGTAGTTTTCTTTAATTAATTGAGTCAATCTTATTATGAATAAAGCGTTTTCCTGTAACAAGGAACTCTGTACGTGGGACATACTTAAGTAAAAATAACTCGAACCCACCATTCACTTAGTAAATTCCCTGAGATTATTTTATCTATGTTTAATGACTGATTAAACCATTTATGTCATTTTTCCATTGTGTTTTATTTTAATTAGTTTTCCCATCGTGATGCTCGACTTACCAGAGCACTCTGTAACCTCTAATTTATTAATTATATTACAACATTGGATGCAAAAAAGAATCAAATAACGAGGAATGTAACTGGATGCCTACGAAATCTTTTGACTTTTTTCCGTGCATCCAATTTTTTGTTTTCCATACAGTTACTTTTTTTTGTTTACTTGTATTGTTCTCGCTGACAAATTATTATTAACTTGTAGAAAATTTTTTTATATAATAGATAACACGATTTGTTCAATTTTCCTTCCAACCGTTCGTGTTGGTCCTTAGATGTCTGTCACCTCGCTTTAATTGTGATTATAATGAATTGAGAGAATTATTTGGAGTAACGACGAACTAAAAAGCTCTTTTGTTTTATTTATAATCTCAGATTTTCAAGGAATGTCTCTGCTCTAACTTTGCATTCTAGATTTTTCTGGTGCCTTTGCAGTGCCTGAAAGGAGTAGAATGTGGGATAGGTTGTATCCAGTTTTGCAAATGATTGACATGTTAAACGGGCTGATCAAATTAAGACAATTTCTCCTTTACACTGAAGAATGTTAATATTTAATGAAGGACATGTAATCCCAGTATACGCTAGACGAAGAAAATCCTCAATGCAAGTATTTTTTACGATGTTATGCGATGAGATGTACATAATTGTCCATTCTTTTAACCCTGTGACAAATTGAAATCCAAAAATAAGAAAACATTTGTAGAAAATCACTTCGTAATGACCATAGTGGTGTTACTCCGCTATGAAATTGTCATAAGATCTTTTAGCGTCTTGCAAGCGATGAAAAAAAAGGAGGAGGACATCGCCACCTGGATGTAAAGTGGCTCTCTAGGTGGCATTGTATACGATATTGACGCAAATTCGTGAACTAGAAAGAATTCATAAAAGTTACGTGAAATGTATTACCATATACAGGAAAATATTTTATATTTTGTCGGGAAGCTACTTCTTATGACAATTTTAGAATTATCTCACATCTCGTATTGTGATAGATTCCCTATACCCCTGGCGTGTCAATTCGCCAATTGAAATTTCCTGTACAGAGCAATTACATCGAAATAATCACAATATCAGCTTTGTATNCAAGACCGATCGCCTGGTGTGAAACGACCATTAGGTTATCAACTAGTTTGAAACTCGCGTTGCCAAACTGTCGACCCGTGTGCAGGGGACCTTAACAGGGGACCAGTGACGACTTGTAATGTAAGTGAAAAAGACGGGGGTACCGAGAAAGTTAAATAACAGGTTTTTGCTATCTCGTTCTGGAAATCTCTACAACTATCTTGCAAAGAAACGTTCCCTATGCACGTACTCTCTATCGTGCATTTTATTTATAACCTATTTAACATACTTTCTTGTGCAGTTATGGTGTGCATGTATTTAAACATTACAATTCCGTTAATTAGAGAAATGTTTAAATTACTTAATAAATTTACCAAAAACTAGGAGAAAATTCAATTTCAATTACATAAATACCGAGACATCTGAGAACGTATTTGTTGCAAACAAGGTGTGGCAGTCGAGATGCGTAATCCAGAGGTTGATCTGAATACCGGTAACGTAATGTTGTTTTGAGAAATTTCTAAAATATTACTGCACTGTGTCTCGTTGAAGTATCGGACAGAGAAGTGTACATAGCCTCTAGAGGCAGCAAAATCTCGACCGATTTGTTGCAGGATCTATGCCATTCCAGTCAACTAAAGATAATGGTAAAACCAGAAAGCTGAGCATAATAATTATAAAGTCACTGTCAAAAATGCAGTTCCATAATGCCCACGACCACGTGGAGGAGAATAATTTTACTACTTTACATATTATAGACACTTATGGATGGATACATATTAAGAAAACTATATGGAGTACTGGGTAATACCAATTCTCTTACCTATCCCACTCAGCCGCTTCCACATGAAATCTGAATATCTCCTTCACTCAAGAGTTAGAAACTAAAAGGACGGGGTTCGACCCTTTTTATTGTCGTGAAATACACACAATTCCTTAATAAAGAAAACGCAACTCTGGTAAAATCCAGTCGGGCGCCGAAACTTCCTCCGAGTGCCGTCGGAATTCTTGCTCCGA
>NNCF01127874.1:997335-1040979 GCA_002313205.1 Laupala kohalensis
AGAGAGAGAGAGATAGGTAGAGGATATATTCATGGGTAGCTACTGCAACATCCTTTCCAATGCTATGCTCTTTTACCAGTACATGCATTTGCACGTAATTTGTACGACATAGCGAAAAACAATTTTACATCTTATTTTGTTATAACAAGTTTTTTATCGACTGAAGTTTATTAAATATCTCAGTTTGAACTTGTTTCGCTGAGGTCGATTCGAGATCTTGAAATACATGAGTCTTCAGACATAAAGCTATCAGCCCTTTGTAGCCACCTACCTATATTGGTGATAAATTTCCTTGGTCACGATAAATGGCCCATACACGTTGAGCGTTCACCCCTAATTATTTACCACCTGTACGTGACGGTAACGTTAAAGGATATTGAACTAAAAGCCGTCTACGATGAAACCAACACCATTGTATCGGAATTTTGTTTCACATTTATTTAATGGTTTCTGATATCCACGAGAACGTTACATCAAGATTTCTGAAGTGTCGCCCGATACCTGGAGTGAACTTCTGAATTTGTTGATGTCCAAATAATCATTAATGTCTCTATGAAATTAAATCTTGATGTTGCTTCTTGTGCTGCTATCTGACAACGAATTGTTAACAACAAAGTTGAGACAATTTCACGACCTACTATATAAGCCTATTCTTTTGTGTCTGTGGAGACTCTTATTCAGCACGATTCACATAACCGGAATGCTTCGTGTAGTTGGCTATGACATAAGAATGAATTAATTCCAAAACGCTTCTCACCACGGTTCAGACTGACATATATTACAAACAATTGGGCCCCTCGATGCGTCATAAATATTATGTTTACGATTTATTCAATCTTACGAGTCCATAGCAACTATAACCAGTCTTATTTGTCGAATCTGTCCGTGCTCTTATTATTATGTGAAGTGTAATGCGATTGTGGTGAATTAAACTAGGTGCGTGTTCTTTCACAGGAACAGGTTGTGAACGTGAATTAGGGTATTGTCGAATGTTACTGAACTTGATTCAGTGATGGCTGACAAGAGAAAAGCCGGAGGAGAAGATGAGGAATCCCTACCAGATGACTTCCCTGAAACGCGAGACGAGCGTCCGTCCGTTACAGCGCGACAGTCGAGACGCACAACACGCCAATCAGTTGCAGAGGCCCATGAAGAATTCGTGAAATGTAAGAGAGAGTGAGGATATACAATCCATACTATATAAATGTGTAACGCGAAAGTGCGCCTGTCTGTTTGCCACTTGACCACGGCTAAACCACTAGACAAATCGCCATGAAATTTCGCAAGGAGATAGTTCAGATGCCCATGATGAACATAGGCTAAATTTTATTTCAAAAATACGTGGTAAGAAAGAAAGATAGAAAGAACGAAATGAGTTTTGAGGATAAATGTCTATAAAAACTGGAAAAAAGTTGTATTTGCTTATGTTGCATAAACGGTTTGAGATAAGTGACAACTATGAATGGCGGTATTGTTTACCTCAAAGCGTTCTCCAAAAAATTCCGCGACAGTATATGTCTACCTACAAAAATTAACCTTAATTTTCGATGGAATGTTAGTAAAAATATAAGTCTTAAAATACTTCAATTTGAGAGAGTAATTTAAGAAGGAAAGTAATCATAAAATTTAATAGATTATTTGTTTTGTGCATTTAACAAAGATAAAAAAGTCTTGAAATCATAAAATTTCGACGAATAGTTTAGATTTTATACAGGAAATGTAATGAAATAGTGCAGCCGCGTTATACCTCGGAAGCGAAAATTCGACAGACCCGTGGGACAGTGTAGAGTCAAGTTTTGTATTAAATTTGTATTATTATGAACTTGTAAAATAAGCATATGTTTGTAAAAAACAAGTAAAAGAATTTTGATTTTACTATATAGATATATTATGTTCTCTTAGTAAGCGTCTAAGAAAAATCCCCGGTAACGCCTAGTTTTCAGCTAGTTAATGAATAATTTAAACTAGAATGGTTGCTTGGATAACAGCAGTTGAGGTCACTGTTCTATTTTTTATGAAAGAAAAATCTCTAGTCTTGGAATAAGTCTAGTAAAATTTGGATCTTCATCGCTCCAAATCTGAATAATAACGATTTATATTTACAAGTAATCTCATGGAAAATCTTTCGCGGGGTAGAATATAACGGAATAAGTAAGCAGGGATCAGTAAAAAATCAATAAAAATATTAGACAAATTGTTACTAGTTAAATGCAGAATCCAATGGCGTAAAATATACAAGTTCTAAAAAAGTAATAATAATTCAAACACTCGATCAGGCATTCGGACATTTCAACCAAGGTTGATAAACCGTAACAAGTACAAATACTCATCTTAACTTCATCGTTGAAATACTGCCTTACGTTGGGTATTTCCGTTGATCTGATTTTACTTGTGTAGTGTTTCGGCTGTTGCGATACCAAAGACCCCTATGTCGTATTGGTAGCGTAGAAAACCGAAGTATCCAGGCTCTACCGAAGTGCTGTCTAAGTCTGAAGAAGGCCGTTGAAACGAAAGGTCCGAAATGTAGTGCAAGATAGCATTCTTCTGGAAATGTTCAAATAGAATACGTGTAGTGAAGATAATCCATATTCCCAAGAACCGGTTCTCTAGAAGCAGAAGATATTTAAGAACCTATTTTTTTTCTCTATGGACACGGAAGCAAATTTCTTTCTTGTTTCCTACCTAAAATTTCTTGGGGACTTCTTAGAAATTGTGCATGACTCTCTCTCGTATACAGTGCGGCAGTGCACATGCACCCTACGGTGCATTTCGTATAAGATCAAAAAAACTAAACTGCTCTTATTTGAAAAAAAAAATATTTGGCAAGTTATCTTCATAACTTTTTTTCTGAATACTTTTAAATGAAGAAACTTAAAAAGTGATACATATATTACATAAATTAAAACAAAACTTGTAAATTATTTCTTGCAGAATAATTGCTATTCACTCCAATTTCATCGCGTATTTCACTCGATCCAAAATCAACGCGTTTCAATGGTATGTTTCTCATCGTATTGTCGGATTTGTTAAATCTAAAAACCTTTTGAACTTGATTTGTTCAAAAAGAAACATCATTACTTCAGATATAACAGAAATACACGAATAATGTTCAAGATTTTTGTTGGGAACAATAATGTAATTTGTTAATTCAATTCTTTTAAGAGAATAATGTATGAAAATTATATTGGAATATTTAAGAACTGGTTCGCTATTTTTTCATTTTACTTTAAGAACCGGTACGCGGGAATCGGTGTGAACCGGTTGGATATCATCATTCGATACGAGGATGCACAATGTTCAGAGTAACTAAAATAAAAATAAACATATATTCTTTTGCTTCATATCTATTGACGCACATTGCACCCTAGGTGCGTAAAAGCCATAACTGCAGTTGACAGGTACCCCATGCTTAATTTAGATTCATTGATTTTGGAGTTTTCCGACTTCTGTTATCAAAACTATATTTTAGGAAGTAGAATAAAGATTTTCTCCTCCACTTACATTGTTTTTTAATAAGATTTTATGTATTTGCCCAGTCTCCAACACCAGTTATCACGTATTTCATTCCCTTGTTTTGTATTCATTTGATATTTTCTCGGGCTGTGATATAAAAAACCTACGCTTTATTATTTCAGTTCTATGTCAACATTTGCGTCGTTTCCCGTAGATTTTTAGCCAGTAAGAACTGTAATTTCTCGGCGCATTTCTTTAACCCTAATTATGGAACGAAAATCTAGTGTAATGTTAAATTTTTATTGCAGGTTCTCAGGACATTGTCCTTCTTATTCTGATTCAAAACTTAGCTTCCATTTCATTTCGGACCTAATACTCAAGTCATGTAACTTCACCAATAAATAATCCTAAACGGCTACCTCTACGAATGTAAGAAATATCCGAAAAAATAGTAACAACGAGAGTGACTGTAAAAAATGCGAGTGAATAACACAACACACTAAGACACAATGTACTATTTCTTGCACACACTTGATTCAGAAAGATTAGAATAGCGCCACAAGTGAATTGAATTGACGGCGGATGTTGGCGATAGATTTATGTTCGAAGAAATTCGTAATTGCCAATATAACGCGAGGTACATTTATCATTACGCTAATGGACGATGGCGCAGTAAAAGCGTTAGCCACACTGCGTACACACCAACATCAAGTCAGATAGAATAAATAGATTAACTAATTGATTATTTATTGTCAAGAGAGCAGATACCCGTTGTCTATGACTACGTTGAGGACAATAAACTAATTTACTACTAGTAATTCACGTTAAACTAATATTCAATTCAATAGGGCGCTTTATTTAAAATATTATTTATGTACAAATGTGTGGCGAGGCTTTTTGTTGCCTGTACACCTGTAAAATTCCCCTTAAGTAGGGCCGTGGGCTGTGCATACAATGCCCTGGTATTCACTCTCATTGAACGGATAGTTGCAGTTTTAATTTTTGGAAATCTTTGTTTTAAACTTAAAATGATTGTAATTTTATTTTCTTGTGATTTGTATCGTATTATTATTATTATTATTATTATTATTATTTAGCATCCTTTAGTGCATCTTTAATATTGTTTTATTTAGTTGTAAAATATATTTTAAGTATGCTGCAACTACCGATTAAATGAGCACCGTTGGGAACCACGGGAAACCAACGGTCAGGACACGAATATATACAATTAATATAAACATATTTACAAAAGATAGTTAAATAAGAGAAATAAATTATAATGTAAAATATACCAGTTTTGCAATAGAAATAAAGTTTAAAATAAAATTCAATTATTTACTATACTAAAAAATAAAAACATAATTGACGTAATGCCTTGGAAGGTCTTCTCAACATGTCTCCGCCTGAAACAAAAGAAAAAGACGAAGCGGCAGAATCACGGTTCATTTGAATCAGTGGTTTCAGCGCATATTACTCTTTCTCTCATGTCCCTCACATAGCTTAGGAACTGACCCAGGGACTGCACTACAGATACTCTATTGTCCCTCATTATCGCAATGGCTAAATCTACGTTAATGTGATAATTTTGGAATGCACCAACTTGGATTAAACTAATAAACACATTGCGTTCCTGTTCATGAATCTTTTATATTACGTTACATTTTCCGTGAGTAAAGTTATATGAATTTGAGTTATAAACTATTTCTGAAATCGGAGAATCGATGATGACCTACTATTTTGCACAGTGTTTCGTGATGCGACATGATAACTCTGTCTGAGGTGTGGACATTGCGTGACAGGAGTGTACAGAGTGAGTTAGCGAAAGTGAACCTTTCAGAAAATAAAATATCGAAGTGCGCTTTTCGCTACGATAGGTGGAAGATTGAGCGAAAGTACGGCGTGCAACAACGGAGAAGCGTCGAGCGTATCTGTTCTGTGCGACAGAGGGTGTTAGTGTCGGCGCCCTCTATGCCATATAAGAGAACACTTACTGGTTTTGGTAGCTTCCGTTGTGCGCCATTCTTTCGCTCAAAATTATCGAATTTAATGAGCGCCTAAATTTTGTTCGGGTTTGTTTATAATTTTCTTAGTTTTCTCGAACAACAATTACAATTTCAATATTCTACGTAGTCGAAAAAAATGAACTGTCATTGATAACGATGAGTAAATAAAATTTTTTTCTCTTGTCGACCCTTTTGTGATCGTTTCATGAATCAAAATAAAGTAAGAAGGGTGGATTCCGTGTACAATGTTTTGCTTCGTTCTTTTTCGTGGAAAGAACAAGGTAATTTCCCCAGACTTACGACATAGTTAGATCGTTTGTCATCCCAAAAATTTCGATATTCTAATTATTCTATTACAGATTAATCTAATTTGTGCTCTCAATATGTTTTCCAGCTTCGTATGAGTGAATGAGAGGAAAGTGCGGATCTATGCCCCAAACCAACCTAACCTCATTTTCCATTCTCTTGGGCGCAGCTCTTTGCCCCGCTCGCACGATGTTCGCTGTGATGTCCGCCTTCATGTTCTGCATCGTCTACGGCATGAACGTGGCTCTGAGCGTCACCATCATCGCCATGGTGAACAACACGGCGAGCGCTAAAAATAACTCCAACACGTCGGGGGGATGTCCCGAATCAGGCGATGTCCTCCAGGTAACATACCTCCGTTTAATAGATAAATTCGTGGTAAAAAATGGCAATTACGAACTACGTATGTGCAAGTAGGGGGTAAGAGCATGTAATGTAGTCGCTTCTGCATATTATTTTCCTCCGCTGCCACCACTAACTTTTCTTCCAAAAAGGTAGAAAAGAAAAATAAGATTTTTACATACATAATTTAATTTAAGAACACTATACAATATATACAAAGTGTTTTCCACAGTTGAGTCTGTCATCGACCAACTATTGCTGCGAACCCCCGCGTACATAAGAGGGCTTTCTACTCCCTACGCGCTCTGGCACAGTCTCCGCGTCTCAACGGAGTCGATCATAGCAAAAAAGCCCCGTGAGAACGGCGTCTTCCGTATTTATCCCTCCTTAAGGTGAATCTATTTCCCTCCCGAACAGATGGTGTCGTCAGCAACCCGTTACGGCCGCGTGCAATGTCCTTTCACCACCTGCCAGGGCCGGGTCCAGACTTTCGCCGCGCGAGTTTTCTCGACAAAGGGCGGCTACCACCGCCGTTGCCACGATCCCGTTACGCGGCGTTNTTGGTATCAGGAAAAGTCGCTTTTGGATGCGTGTTCTCCGACGTCACAGGCAATAAACTAATTTACTCTCGGGTCAATCCATCTTAGATGGGGCAGAAATTATTGTTTTAGTCACTTGGCCATTTTTGTATAGGTTTTCCAGTGTCAAGAGTCCAAAATCGGTAAAATATTTTTTTTATTCCGAACAGTTTTATCGTGATGTTTATAAGGGTTCTAAAGTTCTAGCAGCGGCAGACGGCTCTCTCTTCAATGAAGGTCTCTAGCAGTGACGGATCTGGACCGTAACAAAAAAGGGGGGGGGGCTAAACGGGGAGGGATCTGGGGAGCATAAAATAATCATTTCCGTTTGAAAATTATGGTTCCACAGTTTAAAAATGTACATAGAGATGGTACACCACGTACGGAAGGGAAAACGACATCTCGCAACTAAATAGAAATTCGCATTCCTCTATAGATGACTTCAATGCGCTAGAAAAGACAAATTTCGAACGTATCAAGACTGTCCCAACCTCTGTGAAGCAGGTGAAATTCCCGCAAAGGGGGATGTACACGGGGCTAGGAAACACCGCTTCGTGATGCAGCGCAGACGAAACCTGGCCAAAATAATTTTATCCCGTGAATGAAGGATTATGGCGAATTATTGTTTATCCATACTAATATATAAATGCGTAATGCGAAAGCGTGTGTGTCTGTTTGCTACCAGATCACGAGTAAACAAAACCGATCGTGATGAAATTTAGCATGCACATAGTTTAGATATCCAGGATGAACATAGTCTAACTTTTATTTTAAAAATGCGTGACAGGAAAGCTAGAAAACGATGTTGAAGATAAATGTTGATGAAATCGGGGTGAAAAATCAGCCATATTCACTTAGATAGATGACAACTATGTGTGACAATATTGTTCGCCTTGAAGTGTTCTACAAAAAAGTCAGCGGCAGCATAAGTCTATCTACTAAGGTTAACCTTAATTATTTCAAAAACTTTATGAAAAATAGATATGTTGAAATACTTCAATTTAAGTGAGTAATTTAAGAAGGCAATAATCAATCTTCATCGAATTTCATGAGTTTTTTATTTTGTATATTTAACAAAGATAAACACGTCTTTTAATCGTAAAATTTGGAAGAATAATTTATATTTTACAAGAGTTTTAAGGTATGATACCTCTGAACCGATGGTGTGCCTATTGCTGCATTGAGAGCACTCAATTTAATTTACTATGAAATCCTCTAACGTAAAAATATTCTTAACTTTCATAGATTAAGTAAACACCTGTCGGAAGGCAATTGTATGCAATTAAATAATATATCTATACATAAAAGCAAAATATCACTGACAGATCTAATCACGAAATCCCGGAAACTACAAAGTCTACAAACATGAAATTTGGCAAGCAGATTAATTTTAGGGTGTATACGCTAGCTAAGAAAGGATTTTACGAAACTCCAATACCCGAAGAGGGTGACATGGGAGTTAAAATGTTTTATGTATGTATCCCACAATAACTCTTGATTGTATCGGGCCATTTCAACCTAACTTAATACACATATGACTGACTATCTTACAAGAAGTACTGTGAGGGCAAGAAATCCCTGGCATCCATTGGGAGGGATGAAAAGAGGGTGACGTAAAAATAATGGAAAAATCCTATGACAAGTTATCCGTGTCATAGAAACCATAGTTATCGGTGCCGTCAAGATGGATAAGGTCGCCCAAATGCTTCGTATGTTCACAATTAGTCCAAATTGAAGATTGAATACATCCGTTTTGCGGTCGCAGGAGAGAAGAGTCGCACTCTCAATACCGCTTAAGTTCACGATAACCCCCAATACTCAGTTTACTTAAGGGATGAAATGTAAAAATAATCGAAAATGACTTCTATTAACGTTGAGATCATAGTGTTTGGGGTCGATGAGATTATTAGTGATATTTTCGAAGACCTGCCCGTATACACCCTTTGCACCCCAAGGGTATGGGATGTTGTATACAAATGATCGAAAATATATATCAGTGACGAGTTCACTTTTTCAGCATTACTGAGTTGATTGTAACTTCATGTAATCGTGTAAGGCAATATTCTATCCCCATTCGCACTGTGTCTACTACATGAGTTTTACTACACTATTACACGTTTATTCACTGTTACCGTGTTCGGTCTATCCTCTGTTTAAAATCCGATTTCTGCCATCAACACGCGGAGGTTTTCTCCAAATCATGGTAGACTCATTGCAAGTCTTGCCCTTCCGGTGGTTAGCACGCTTTCTCACCACCAAGTCCCCCCCGGTTCCATTCCCGACGGGGCAGTAAACAAATTTGTAACCTTTCTCATTAATGACCCAGCTCATATTGCTGTAGCTACTGAAAAGCGAACCCTCCTTCTTCCCACTTCCTACAACTCTTAGTATCACTAACTCTTACTATTATCTGACAACTATTTCAAAATTACTTTCGTGCATGCTTGTATTGTCTTTTTATTCATATAAATTTAGTTGCATATGTACTCGACCCTGACACGGTTGTGATAATTGTGTAGCCCCATCCTGGCCCGGGATTTTCTCCGGGTAGAGAAGGATTTTTTAAATAAAAACTCGCTAGACTCTTGCCTACGGACGGCATCTATTGAAATAATTATTCGCGAATTTAGTGTTATTTAATACTTACGAATTATCAAGAATACTTTCCGAATGATTTATAGCTTTCGAATGATTGATAATAATTCGTGCTTGTGAAATTATTTTTTTGTATTTCATTAAATACAATTTTTGTTGGTATTATATTAATACTATAACACGTGTCGAACTATTTTTATCATTAGGAGTATGTTGAATATTAAATCCACCTTTGCCTTAGGGCTCTTGATCGGAATTGACGGGATTGTCCCTTGCTTGCTTCCGGAGAGTAAATTAGTTTATTGTCCTTCACGTGGTCATACGCAGTTTGTAACTGCTTCTTTGACAATAAAGTGTATTTCATATTACTAACTGCTCCTAACACCTCCACGTGGGACAAATTGTTGGTCTAACATTAGCTCTACCACCCACCTCCTACTTCCTTTCGCCNGTAACATTAGCTCTACCACCCACCTCCTACTTCCTTTCGCCCCATGTACGTAAACTTCAATAGCAGGCTACATTCCCATTTACAAATACTACAATAAATAAAATTACAAGGCGAGATGGTGGAGAGCTCTATTGTTGATTTCGAGCGCTTTCTGCGTACTACCCACCAAACAGATACTAAAGATGGAGTGTGATATGCTTAAGTCTATCTGGCTGCGACTCGACGTCCCAGAAGTTCGCATCAAGTAGCTAACGCGTCGAAGTGAATTCGTGATCCTTATTATTATTTTTAATTTTTCGACTGTTAAATATTTAGTCGCGTTGAAAAAGGCATATTTTAGAGCTTTTTATGAGACCGACGAAGTCGGATTTATGATTTTGGAACATTTGGTCTTTGGCGAAGATAATGCGGTGCGCCTAAAATCCAGTTTTTTCAAAATATTTTGAATGTTAAATATTAAGTCAATTCGTTGGAAAATATCTTATTTAGGATCCTTTAATTGACGCTATGTCGGATCTACGATTTTCATGTGATTTTAGTACTTTGTAGCTTGGCGTAGAAAGAGCGAATTCTTGTTTCTTTTTCAATTTTTATTTCGACCATTGATGAAAAAACAAGTTTTTTAGAACCTTTAATTATGGCTTTGTCGAATTTATGAATTTTATATATTCGATATGGTTTTTATATCTGGCGATGCTAGCTTTATCTATAGTTAACATGACCTTAATTTTGTAATAGAAAATACTGAGCCTTGAAGTCGGTACTTGACGAAAATTTAAAAAAACATTTGATTTTGAGTATTGGTTTTAATGGCTAGGCCGGCATTACACGGTCATATTTCTGTGTCATCTATGATCAAAGATATGATGTCATAGATATACCATCATAGTTGAATTTGATCATAGAAGTATGACAGAAATATGGCCGTGTAATACCGGGAACAATGGCGATGCTAACATTAGGGACAAGTCGCACCTCGCTCGACCGTCACTCCGACGCCTTACAAAGCTCTCACGACCATTCTAATCGCCCTGGTAACTCCCTGGACGATCTTTCTCCACTTCTCTTTAATTTGATTTCTATGATTTGCGTAATGTAATTGTGTAGGATGGTCCATTCATATGGGGCACGAACATACGCGGGTTGCTGCTGAGCTCGTATTTCTTCGGATACTTCGTGACGCCGATTCCTGGCGGCATCTTGGCGGAGAAGTACTCGGCCAAGTGGCTGATATTCGCCGCCGTGGTGCTCAACATGGTAGCATGTGTTCTGATCCCTCCGCTGGCGATATCCGTGGGGTGGACCGGGGTGATCGCCATGCGGATACTCGAAGGCTTGGGAGGAGTGAGTATGTACTGGACGTAGTAGAAAACAAAATCTTGGCACCGATTCAAATCGTCAACTATTTTACCTTAAAGATTTTGACGTGTTCTATTTTGGAGTTCCCAAACACCAAAAAAAGTGCTTTGTTCGTCTGTTTGTCTAGCAAAATGGTTTGTTTCATTCAAATCTCCAAATCTCTGAGGGAAAGATACCGCATGTAAAATGTTGAATAAAAGACCCACGTTTTAACAGTCCGTATTACTATATATTTTTGTCTAATAGTACATTTATTCAAATTAATGACATTATTTTATACATTAGTTATTCATTTGTACTTTTTAATACAATCCCTTACGTGGCTCTTTCTCAGATAAATTGATATTTACAACGTTTTTAGGACAGAGATGAGCAAAATATAGTTATTACTTGACGAGAAAAATATAAATAACTATAAGTACTCGTAAATAATTAAAAAAATTAACTGGTAATAATGAACATTGGGCACATTTTCTGTATAGGTTTGTCAATTTATACAATCAGCGTACATTATACAACAGCTCTAATGTGTTTCTATTTTGGAAAATTGTTTATCCAAAATCTCAATTTCTTCCCAATTAAATTGATGATTCTTCTTATTTAGACCGTGAAATACCATCACTCTAGTTTTGTCACTCTTATTGATATTCCTTCTATGTTCACTAATACATGGTTTTACTCGACGTTTTGTATGCCCTGTGTAGCATACCATTTTGTTTATTTTATAAACTACATTTTTTCATTCAATTTTTCCTTTTAATCTTTTTATTTAGTAATATGTCAAATATTTCCTTATGTCTTGTCATTAATTCTGTTTACCTTTCGAATGTATACGCATATACATTATTCGAATCAAATAATTTATAAACCTTACCTGAAACATATTTATTGTACAGAAACTGAATGTACTTTTTCATCCCTTTGTTCTTATCCCTCCATATTATTTTATATATTATAAATTCTCTTTTTGATGTTCTACATTGATTAACTCTAAAGGATAGTTGTAGTCTAGAAGTGTTTCTTTTAAAATTCTAATATTTTACTCTATATATTACCTGTACGACAATTTATAGTCTAATCAATTAAATTTGATACAATTGCCTTTTTTGAGCAATTATTTTACCGACTAATAATTTAGAATCCTTCCCTAATATGTTTCCTTTCTGAACGCGGTTAATACCATTCTGCTATTTTCTCCTCTGTTCTTCTCGTATTCTATTGTAAATTAAATGTTTCTATTATAACTAAAATAGAGGCACTGTATTGGTCACGATGGAAAGTAGTTTGCAAATAATTACACGTTGTTACCAGTTTTTTCCCGAAAATTTTATGGAAATGAAACGTCATTAAACGTATTTTAAAAACAATTTAAAAAGTTCATGGGGTTAGTTGATTCCGAGTTAGTTTTATACACACAAAGAGAAGACAAAATCATATAAAAAGTTCTTGAAATTGTTTCTTAACTCATTTTTCTGAAGATACACAAAATAATCAACTGAAATTGAATATTAAATTCTGAAAAAAATTACGTAAGTTAGGCGCAGAAGGCTTGGATATGAAGTCCAGGGATGGAAGGTACTAATGGCGTTTTCCAATTACTCCAGTGGGTGCGTACAAGAAAAAATAAGACATTACCCGACGGGGGAGTGCAGCAAATAACATCTCTTTTCCGATTTTGGCAAGGCTACCTTGGTAGTTACGATTTGGAGTGAAATAACCGCATGTTGCTTTGTTCAGTGTGTGTGCTTGATTTTGTGCTTTGTGATACGTGTGAAAACGTATATTTGCAATAAATTCATCACATCTATTATATATGTCTTATTCGAATGCTCACCTACCTTCAACGACGGCCAGTGCAACCCCTCGACTGAGAAAAGACTCGGATCAAGTCGAGTTGCTCTCATCGAGAATGCGCATCGATAGGAAAATGGAACAGCCTTATCCCCACTCCGGTGCAATTTCTTCTTCAAATGGAACACCATTTTTGCACTCGGAGTGCACCAGTGAACACTCAGAACAGCAAATGGAAAACGCCATTATTTTTAGAATCACTGACTCAGCTTATACGATAGCCCTACTTACTTTACTTGCATTTGTTGGTCTCATCCCAGCTTTTTTTCTGAAATTGACAACGTTGCGCTCCTGGCTGTCAGCGGTATACCCACTCGTCGATGTTTTATGATCGCACGGGATGATTCGTTTGGTTTGGTGAAAATATTGTCCGATAAAGGCCGAGAGGAGGAAGACTTTCCTCTGTATCTATGGGCTAAGGCACTCACACTTGCATCGCTTTGCCTTTGACGCATGCACACTTGCATCGTTTTGAGAATAAATTTAATCTTAAAAACAAATTCACTTGACACCCTGATATAGAAAAAAAACGACTACTTTCGTTTGAATGGTCGAACGAGGGTGAAATTATACCATATATTGAAAGTAAACTTCTAAAACTGGTTCGATAAAAAAAATTTTGCATTGAAAAATTCAGAAAAAAAATCTTTATAATACAAATCTTTTAAAAAATCATTTACATTTAAAAACAAAGTTTATGTGTAGAAAAAGCCCTAGTTGCCATTCATCCTCAGGGAGATGAGGAGTTTGGTCTGGCGGGGTTGCACACACCCTGAGCGGGACACCGGAGACAGAGCAGTGTTGTAAGATTGTCAAAAAACCAAGATAGAACGGTTACATTATAATTTTACCACTAATCTCCTCTTCGCCATTTATAATTATAGTTTAAGATGCATGTATTTGTGCCAATTCTTCGTATTTCATGGTCCTCAGGGTGTGACGTTCCCAGCCATGCACGTCATGCTGTCCAAGTGGGCGCCTCCTGAGCAACGTAGCATCTTCGCTGGGATCGTTTACGCTGGTGGGTATGAATTAACATGCCTCGCCAACAAGTATGTTTTAGCACTTGGATAGAGAGTGATCCGGGAAAGCTAGATAAGATAAACCGAAATTGGCTTTTTCTACATTGACCAAGAAGAAGCAAATAAATTTTCCATGTCTGGTTGATTTCTTACTATCGCTATAAATAGGTGTGTGTTTTTGATTTGGCTTGTCACAACTCATCATTTGGAAAAATACCAAAATGAGAGCTATCATTTAATTTATCCTAATTTTTGGAATTTAGTAGAGAAAAGTAGTAAGCCTTGCAAAAATATATTTTAACTTTCAATTATAAAAGTAGAACAAAATTATGAAGTATGGTTTTTTTTAGATGGTTGCAAAATGTCAAAATTTGTCATACCATGGAAATTCTTCTCTGAGTATCCCATAGTGTTTTTTTCTTTTATTTTTTTCAACGTAAACATATTTATATTGATTGGGTTATCAGGTGAATGCGTTGAGTATAAGACTGGCTTTCTTCAGGGAAATGAAAACACCTTTGCAATCAAGGGATCTTTGTTGGAGAGTTAACTGTAAGGAAGTCTTTTTTTGTTGTTGTGAAAATAGAAATATTAGATTTTCACAATATATTATGTAGATGTCAAAAAGTATTATAGTGGGTGTCGTTTCTCCACGTTCAAGGCCACGGTCACATCAGACTCGGATTATCGAATGTCAGTAGCTACAACGGAAATACTTCCCTCCATACAAAATCGCAAGCGATTGAAACTGCAAATGAGTTTTATGTGTCTAAATATATTCTAAACAAAGTGGAGACTATAAATTTAAAAAAAATTCAAAGTATTTTAATTAGTAATTCTTATTTGTTGTTCAACTAAGCTTATTGTTTATTCAATTAAATGCGTGGTCAACAAACAACCGGGATCCATCCGCGGGTCAATAGGAGCCGTATCACAGAATGTGGAATGTCGGATTAAACATCACATCTATATTAAAAAGCCAGAAAGGAATATACTTTTGAAAACTTCAGGCCGTGTATTCAGACAATGAATGAGGACGTGTTTTTGAAGAATCTCTTTTATTTTTTATTTCTTGGAAAATATGAGATAAATTATACTAGCAAATAAATTTTCCACTCTCGTATAACATCTCAGCTTGTTCTACTTCGTAATGTAGTGGTTTCTTGCTCTTATACTAATGGAAAAAAGACCTGTATAGTGACCGTTACGAATGGCAGAAACGTGAAATTAATGTAATTTCAAACATGTTATCGATTGTATTAAGATATTATTCTTCATTATTAATCAAAATTAACTAAATGCCCAAATAATATCGTTTGAGCACACTAAACCGAATGGGTTGGAGGTCAACTCATTATCTGGTAGTGGCGATTTTTGCGCTGATGTACCCGTTTGTGGTGACGAAATTTACACGAAGCAAATTTAGTCAAGTTTATACCATTTTGTAGCCACCGCTATTGTCCTTTATTGCATCTACATACAAGATCTGCCACTACGGAATCGCAACTTGTCTCATAAGTGTTTCGTATTTCTGAGCACGGTGGATAGTATTCCACCATGTAGTCCAGTCACAAAGGAAAGTGGCAGCTTGGGGTTTTTTCCCCGAACTTTACCGGTTCTCCATCATGAATGAACATACTACTCGGTCTCTCTTAGGTTTAGCTCATAATCACTTACTGGACCCAAAAAATTAACAATTTTCCTTTTTTATTCAATATTTAAAATTAAATATTTGTATTTTTTATTAAACTACAAATAAAATGAGTCCAAATACAATATTATAAAGATAAAATTAAAGAGGATAGGGTCAAATGTAAGTAGATGAAAGAACCCCTAATTTTGACGTAATTACATAGTACGTGGATTGCGCAAACGACATTAAAATGGTAATTAAACGTTAAATGGGAAACGTATCATTTCCATTTTTGGGGGGTTCAATAGGTGACAAGGAGCTTAAGCCCGGAGAGGCCGAGTGAGATTAGTGGGATCGGCAGAGTTCAGAGAAGTGTTCGAAGCTGTCAACCGCCACTTTCCCTAGAGGATGGTATAGTAAGCGAACGAACACTACACTACTGGAACTTGATATGCCCCAAGGCACGGCCATAGGCACAGTGGCATCCATCTTGCTGGGTGGCTATGCGTCGGTGGCCATCGGCTGGGAGTGGGTGTTCTACATCTTGTCCATGATATGTCTGCCTTGGTTGCTGCTGTGGGGTATGTGGGTGCATGACAGTCCACGAAGTGCCGTCTTTATCACTCACGACGAACGAATCAGCATCATCAAGGCTCACAAGGGCACACGTAAAGAAGAGGTGAGTGCTTTCTAATTCTATTATTTATGTCAATTTTTCAGGAGTTAGCGTGGCTCAGTGAGTAGAGCGCTAAGTTGCTGGGTAGATGGTCGGGATTCGATCCTCGCTGAGGGTATTCTTTTATCACACCTCTACATCCAGACTCTCCCAGGCCTACTCAGTCTGCTGTAAAATGAGTACCATGGTTTATCCTGAAGTCAAACTGGTCGAAGCGAGATTCTGACCAAATCTCCTCCTTCTAGTGTCGAGGTCAAGTCATTGCGGAGCTCTACCTTCTGCGAACACCTTGGGCACCTTCGGGACCTATTCAGGGATAGTTTGACTTTAACGTCAATTTTACAGATTGGACAATATAAAAATAACCCACAAAATAATTGTACTCCCGACATAGAATTGACCCTTGTTGATGAACAAGAGAACTGCCCTTATAGCAAATGCTGGAAATGATCACTGGTGATGTCGATGTAACAACAACTGGTGGTTGCTATCACATATCATATGGGAGAGGTCAGAAGCAGTAAAATCTCCTGGCTACATCGATCGCCTGGTCACTCTCCCTGTGATTTTTACCTGTGAGATAAATTGAAGGATCAGGATAACTCAAATAATCCTCTTACACTGGAAGAGCTACAGCAGAGCATTGAAAACGCTATTGCTGCTAACCCTTAAGCATAACTGCTACGCGTATTTTATATATCGAGCGCTGCGTCGACGTCAACGGTGGACATTTTCAGCATTTTATGTGATTGGCAGCCATTCAGTTCATTGACAAGGATCAATTCCGTATCAGTCATATAAATATTCTGGGCCGGTTTTATATGATCTAACAATAATAAATTATAACATACGACTTTTGTTGGCGATTACAATACATATTTATTTATTGTGTTTTATTTATACGCTACATTTCGACTCGAGATTGGAGACTTCGTCAGGTCAAAACAAATATTAACAATAAAAATTAACTTAGCAACAGAGCAATTTGCTTTGTTTTCTTCGTAATCGATTAAAAGGGAGTAGAAAAATTGTGGTAGGTTCTATCTTTTGGTCTCTTTAAGTAATACCATTGAGAGCCTCATTGATACTTTTATTGTCTTCGCGAGGTTCTCTGCTGGATTTGCCTGAAACAACTCTGGATAGATTTCGGTTTGTTTGTAAAATCTGTCGTGCTATCGAACATATCTCCCTCCTAATTTCTTCTACAAACGGATATGAAATTATCGTTTCATATCCAGACATTTCCGAATTTCGGATGTCGCGAAGATTATGAAAAGAACACTGTGTTCTCAATGTTATTACTATTTAAAGAGAGGAAATTACTATTTAAAGAGTAGAGGAAGTCTCTCTTTTGAATTTCGTACTATTTAATACCAAATGGTAGACTAATTAGAAAATTTGAGAAAAGAATTTAAATTAAGTTGCTCTGTCAAAAGCTACTTCTGACAATAATAATACTAATAATAAACCAAAAAAACATGCAAGAAAAATAAGAACGTGGAAAAGCAGAGCTTCCTGAAATTAACTCAAGTATATTCCAGGTTATAAGCGTTGTGAGGTTTAAAAAAAATTAATTTCCATAATTATGAGACGTATGTTTCTGACTCTGATCTAACGTTTAGTTTTAAATAGTAATACTACCTTTCAAGAACAATATATAATTTTAAAGCTGTAAGAAACTGTTCAATAAATCACTTCTAATAAAAATTTAGACCATAATGTTTCCCCCAAAATAGTAGTTAATAGATTAACATCCACTCACGTGAATACTGATAAAACTAATAATACAGCTGGTCAAATGTGTTAGGACTGATAACGGTTCTTCAATGGATGTGTAAATGGGTTCGTATGATAAAAAAACCTATTATCATCCATTTGCAAAATACTTCACCTATCATTTAATACCACTTGCATCATTCAGTGCTTGCAAAGCAATTCCGTCTAAAGGGAGTGCTTTTGAGTCATCACCGAATATTGTACTTGTCAAATAAAATATCAGGGAGACCGAGCTTCGCTCGAATGACTGACGAAATGGTCACATGGTTTTCAATCAGTCGTAAAAAACGTTTAATACAGTAATAAATAATCATGCACATCCTGATCTTGACATAATGCATTCAAAAAATAATTTCCATGAAGGGATTCAAACAATGTTTTACTTATTCAGTGCGTTATGCGTTGCACTGCTGCGTAACTACGAATATAACGAATGGTTTCATACATAACTATGTTGCTAATTTGGTAACAGAGCAATTAACGTTGCCGTATAAGATTCTTTTCGTGTCCGGTTTAAGGATTAATTCTAAAGTTTTATGGACTAGACATCCTGTATTTACGCAAAAGAAAACACACAGAAAGTAAACAGAATATAATATTTGTCTTTCTCTTTGCTTCCCCTTTTTATGGACACATTCGTAAACAATTCAAAATTAACTATTCATACAAATTCACAATATACTCATTTTTTATATTAGACATTACTATTAGACATACATATCTAGATAAAATGCGATGTTGACTGCTTGGTGACTTCCGTGAGATTCGCTGTTCCTACGGTAGCGATGATAGTCTACAGTTGAAAGAAGGTATTTCGCCTCTGATTGTTAATCACTTCTTCTTCGGGTCGATACTTCCCAATTTTATGCGTAGATATAAGGAAAGTATAATGATCGTTCGAGAAAGTGGAGATCTCTTCAGGTCTTTACAATCAAGGTGTGTATGTGATCGATTTTAGTTTCTTTCCATAACCCACGAAAGAATCAACATATCCGAACCGAACTTGAAAATTGAATGTGAATACAGTTGGAATAGAGACTCATTTCCGGAGAACTTTATGTACTTCACGCGCATATAAACTTTATTTACCGGAGAACATATAAACTTTATTTACTTCACGCGCTCCACATCAGGTTTCTAAATGTTTTTAAAAATTTGAAAAAGTTAATTGTTACAATGTTAACAATACAAATACACCAATATTGAGATATTCGAAAGATGAGTGGATTTTTCTTGAATCTCTATTTTTAATAATTTTTCACTGTATATATTCTCGCAGAATCGTCAGAATGTTAATAGCTTCTTAAAATTCGGGATTATCTACGTCTGGAATGTCATCATAACGTCAAATTATAATTTTATAATATTTCACTCCAAACAACATTACGCGTATTGGCGAGGATTTTCTGGCGGTAAAAGCACTTTTAAACTGCTTCTTCTCTTAGCTCTAGAAAATGCAACATACAGCATTCCATGCGTAAATACTGATGTTAATAAATGTATTCCAATAATTTCGGAGGTGTGGCCTTGTGCTTTATGTATTGTCATGGCAAAAGCTGCTCTGACAGGAAACTGATGCCTTTGCATAGTAAATCCAAGCTGACTTTTGTTAAAAATCCAAAGTTATTCTGGGAATATGGACTTCGCGGCCCGAATTTTCTCCTGTGATAATTTTTGCCTTAATAATATTGTTGCATAAATCTGTAATGATCAATCTCGTTCCATTGCACAGTCTTTCAGATACTTCCAAGTTCCTCAAGAACATTACTATTGCATTTCTTTTTAGTTTGAGTTCACGCAATGGCAAGTCAGCCATCTCAACTGAATTGAGAAATTCTGGAGTAAATTCTAGACCTCATTCTGATTGATCTTTCGCAGAGTCGAGACTTGTAAATTTTATATTCTCCAGGAAGCTTTTCAATTATGTCAGAATTAATTTTGTTAACATCTTAATTTAAAGATGCTAATATTGCTCTGTCCTTCATTTTTTTCGTATGTGTTATTAGCCAGACAGTCACCAAATATTCAGCGAAGTGTCTTTCCTCAGGACCAACACGCATATTTTCTGTCAGTGAGAAGAAATGGAAATTACGCCATAAGTTGCTTTTTTTAATGGAAAAATCTATCAATTCGCTGCGATTAGCACGTGGTTGAACAGGCAAACATTGACGAAAATATCATCCGAAAACAACGATCATTCCACCAAACGGCAAACTGGGGTTGGCTATTGCACGAAGCAGTTGATCAATGTTGTGCAAGCCATATTTCGGTAGCATAGGGGCTTCATCCATTTAAAAAAATATCAATTTTACAAGCTCTACAGCCTTGTTTGAACCTGGTTTAATACTGGAAATTGATTGAGGCGTTAAAGGCACATCCAGACCAAAAGTTTTGTGAGACGTTCGACCATCTGGATGGAGAATAGATGCAATTCCAGTAAATGCCATGCATTTAACATTATGGTTCCTTTCAGTCAAAATGTAGTAAAGTGTTTTGTATACAAAAGTTTTTCTTGTACCAGCAGGTACATCAATAAAGTAACACTTCGGTCCAGGTCCTTCATTAATGTGGGAATTAAGAATTGTGTTGACAATTTCTCTTTGAGTGCCTCTGAGTTGGTGGTACATCTTGTCTCCAATTACAGCATGATTATGTGCAGAATTCAAAATCTCTTCGTTCTGTTGATTTTCGAAGCCCTCATTGCGTCGTGCTTCCAGGATAAAATCTTCTGCTAGATCTTTCTTAAATGTAGCTCACAACGCCTTAGTATTTTTAGGTGACTCAAAAATGAGAATTTGAGAAAAACGTGTTCTCAAGGCTCTAGGCAATTTGGATAGAGCTGATACTTGCAAACTTTCTTTCCACTGTTGGTCATCATATGTAAGTCCTCTAGCCAAGCAAGCTTGTTTATACGAGGCGTTTGTTACTCCATTCACCGTTAAAAGATCATTAAAATCCACAACACCCTCCACATGATATAGTAGAAGTCGAAAATGGTAAAGTTCTGACTGTGAGATAAAAATTCACATTATGTATTCTTCCAATGACACGAATTTTTTTCCTTCTAGGTACCCATTCACTTGTTCTTCCAATCCATCTAAAATGCTCAGGCATCTGCCAATAGTAATGGTAAACGACCTCTTGATTTTCTTCTTTTTTCTTGAGAGCTTGATTATGTCTGAAGTAGGCGTTTAAAGTCGATCCTTTCAGCCCTATATCAGCTAAATCTTATTTAGTTTTTTCGACATTTAAGACCCTAAATTGACAAGGTAGATGAATGTCCAAGCGTTGAATTGCATGATTTTTTTCTCTAAATTTCGTTACCGAACAAACGCCAGCATGCTTCAGGTGGAGTAATACATCGACCTTGAACGTACGCATCTGCTTCATTGTAATTAACTCTTGTTTCATTTTCAATAATCTTAATGAATGCGCAGTCGTCTGTTTTAAATATATTTATAAATGTATTTGACAGCACGAATATTTCCTACGTACTCCACGTTGATATGGCACTTAAATCATTTAAGCAGGTGTGCATTATATGTGGCTACATGGCGATTGTCTCTAGTTATTTTCTATCTGTTTATATCTTTGCGATAAACGGCATGACTGTGAAAAAAATTAAAACTGTTTCGATCTAATTTATAATCGTAGAGTCGATGATAATTCGATTTTTCACCATCCGCCAATCATGTGACTTCTTGGAATGATTTTGGGAAACCAAATCGGCACTTGACTCGTCCATTCTTTTCGGTCATACATGGTGCGTTAGTATTCAGATCGCCACATAGATTGTGTATCATCCACTTCAATATCAATTCTCGCAATTCTTGGTCATCTTCCTCTGGAATTTCAGCAGAAGTAAGGTCGTCTAGTTCCTCATTATTATGAATCTTATCTTCATGACATATGATTAATAGCAAATGCATGTGAGGTAAACTACGTTTTTAAAAATTCTATTGCATAGACATATGCGAAAGCTTTTACAAAAGTTTGTTTCTTATCTAATTCATAAACTAAATCACTGAATTTAAGTTTCGCCACCCGAGCCATCAGATCTGGCCGGTCTTGGGCAAGTTGTTGTACAAATGATTCATCATCATAAGTAATACGTGCTGCATCCTTAAGTTCTGGCCAATCCGGATTGCAGGTCAACGTGATAAAGAAATCTGGGGATCCAAGACGACGGACTATAGCCATGGAATCTTCAAAGTTTTCTGTGTAATATCTTGTAGATCCAGGAAATGAAGAAGGCAAAATAATTTTTTCACCTACAGAAACATTTTTCTCTCTGACAGTTCCTGTAAGAAATTCGTGACTCCTGAATAATTTTCAGCAATAATTTTTCTATGCTTTTAATCCACTGAATTCTGTCATGCTCAACTCTAATAAAAGTATGGACGAGGTACTGTTGAAAAACTCGACCTACAAAATGTAATGCGTTGAATTTAAACAGGCGGATATCAGGATTTTGTAAGTTGACTTCCGAAACTTTGGTGAGTGCAGTCAGAAACGCAATGCGATAATTCGCGAGTTCAACTTTTGTAACGTTGCCACGGCTGGGGTAAGGAGTATTTAATGGAATGTTAATATAAAACCAGAAAGTTCCTTTACGATTGAAAAGAGGATACGTGAATAGTTCAATGCGTTTGTCGACGTTTTTCATGGTCACAATAGACTACCCGCGCTGACGAATTACCAACTCATTATCCGGAAGGCTTTGATCAGCAACGGCACTTCATTCTGAAGAGGGATGTGAAATCTTCTATAATCAGTACCTTCAGGTGAATTGAAAAGCAATTTTATGTACGGTTTCCTTCTGCAGAAGCTTGTTGGTTTGCTTCTTCTTCTACTTCTCGCATCATCATAAATCCTTCAACAAAAGGATTTACAGATAGCATAATTTTGTCTAACAAAATGAAAAGACGTTCGCTTATTCCATGATTCATTGGATTATTTATACGTTCGGTGATAGCATCCGCAAAACCTAGAAAGTAGATCTGGCCATACTGAGGACGTTCAAATTCTTCTTCAGATGTTTGGGTAGGATGAGCAGCTACATTTATTTTATGATAAACCTGGCCACTGGCAACGTAACTGTAAATATCCCGACAGTTAATTGTACCATCGTTATCTACACTAAAAGATGCCATCGCATAATGTCCATTTAAGTTTCGTATCCGCTTATGGAATTCATTTGCTAACGGATGTCGTTCAAGAAATACTCGCTAAATCATTAGGAAATTCAGAATGAGGAAGATCAATGCGACCGTGTAAGCAACTGTCCCAAAAGGAGTTGCGTTTATTACTCACACGTTTGTCAGGAAAATGCAGAGCACCGCAGTGAGTGCAAGCGACATCAAAAACGCCTAAGCTTTGATAGGAGTTAACTGAAGTCGTAGCTACTTTATAAGTAGTCAATGGATGCCTCTAAAGATCTCTTTGATGTCTTGCATTTCTACGGCGTTGTTCTTCCAACCGCTGATGTCGATATTCTTCAGACTCTTCTGTCCGCCTTTGAATGGCTCGCTCTCTCAAGTCTTGAAGACGTTCAACTCTTTCTTCGCTTGTCTCTTGATTTCTTCGTTGCGTCTCACTATGGCAAGTCTTGAAGACGTTGAGTTCTTTCTTCAGCTGTCTCTTCAGCTCTTTGTAAACTGACCCGCTCTCTCATGACTTTGAGGCGTTATTTCCGGGTTTTATAACCTTCTTTAGCTATAGACTGTTGATACCTTAGTCGTTTTCGATGTAAGCGCTGCTCGTGTTCTTCAACACTCTCATTACGTCTCCTTTTCCTTTCACAGCTGCGCCTTTCACGAAGGAGTACTTGGGAATTAGATTCATCGAGACCTTCTGTAACACTGAATAGTCGCTCCACACCTGCAGTTTTTGCTTTTCGAGCTGGTTTTTTCCCTTGTTGCAATACTTCCTCAATATTGTTGTTGTATGTCTAGAGGTGCCCGGTTCATTAATATCATTGACCGCCGAGGTAACGCGCATTACACCATTTGCTTATTGTAATGTCTGGTTTTCCAGAGATTTTTTATTTAAATAAAAAACGTGTTGTTTTGGAGGTTGTCGTTTAGACATTTTTAAAGTGACAACAATTAAATGTTGCCTACACTGGTTGTCACAGTACATATACGTTTTATACGTAAAATTGTAGCATAAAATGTAAAATTATTATACTACTTTAAATACATTACAGCGAAGGAAGATGTACATATGTACCATACATACCATTATATTGGGATGAATATTAAATTTACATCCAAAAATATAATTTGACAAAACAATCAAAACTCAAATCAAACAACACTGAAATAGGTTGCATCAATAAATCGCATTAGTGTATCTTCATCTTTACATAATTATGTTTGCAGTAGATACTTTTTAGTAGTTAAAGTAAAGCATAAATAAAATTCAAAGTAATTAACATTTGTAACTGCAAAAATATTTTTTAACGTAACAATTGAAACTTAAAATATATTAACAAAACTATGATCGGTTGCATGTTTTGTATTAGAGTATTTTTCCGGCATCAATGTTCCAAATGTTTTCAATATATTCTTTTAAAAAAAGTTCCTTTAAGTGTGCTATTATTATTTACATTTTTAAATACACTTACTTGAAGGAGAATGCACATAAATCAGTGTTTACTTCCAGCAAACCAGTTGTCACGTATGTTACTTCCCATTAGCAACGATAAGAGTTTTCTTAATTTGCAAATGGCTAACCTCAAATCTTCCTCAAATCTCCTTGCACATACGTGCAATACATACTACTACTCGTATATTCGAATCACACTCACACCTAAATACATTATTTCACCAAACAATTAGATCTCACATATCAACAACACTGGATACCTGGTTCCAGGGGCCAAGACCGTTTCATTCAGGATAGTCAACAATTAAATGTTCCCGGCACTGTTACAGTTTATTTTAACAAATCAGTAATGTTAATTACAAAGAAAGATCTTCCCGTGATGTGACTTTAACCAGGGACAAAAACCTACTGAGAGATTGCAGACTCGTTCTGTCACAGTAGACACGCGTGTACTCGTGTCAGCAGAATCTTGGTATCGCACGCTGACGCCCACACACTTCGCACACAACCAGGGTCAGAGAGACAACATTCTACATGTGTTCATCTTCCATCGACGATTCAAAGGAAAGACTGACATGAGGCCGTATTCTTTTTTTAAAAAAGGTAGTCGTTGAATATTGTCTTTGAATTTTATTTTTGAATTGAACAGCTGAAAAAAAACACATTTTAACTTTGAAGAAACTTCCACTTATTTCTTTGCCAATTATTACTTTACACGAATTCGTTAGATCGTATTTTCTCAGTAGAGCTAACTTTCATTCAGTGTGATTTTGTTATTACTACGTTACATCGAAAGTAGTCGAGTCTAATTCAAATGAATATTTGTGTTTATTTCATAATGTTTCAGCCTCGAAAATATTAGGTGCGGTCATTTCATTACCTTTTTAATAATAAGATAAGATAAAAATCCTTGCAGTTAAGCAACAAACTTAAGAAGTTTTATTCGCATTTTTAGTTACTCAGCAGCTATTTATCAATAGTAAAAGTGTTAAAAAGGGGATAAATGTATAATATACTTATCATATGATCAACAAAAATGACCCCCCATGGGACTTACATTTAGTAAGTACGTGTTTGGCAAACACGGGGTTCCGAGTTGAGACTGATATTACTTCCACTTACTTGTGCGAGGCTCATTCCTTTCTCTTTCCTGACCTTCCTTGGTCACCTCTTGTTCTTTTCGATCCCGACGCTATTAGGTCTAGGGTTTATCTTTCATTTTCCTCGTTGTAATGTTTTGCTGTAATGATATATGTTTTGGTATGTTGTAATTCAGGAGGGTGTTTAGTGGGTATGGTTGAGTCATTCGGCGAGTCCCACACGCGGGGAGAGTCATGTTGGCTCTCCTTAGTGCGTAACTGCATTTTCCCTACCTGTACTGAATTTTAGGGCTCTAATGACCTCGATGTCGGCGAACCGTAAAGCCCCACAAAAGAAACAAAAACAAAACAAGAAAAAAAAAGAATTAAAAAACGCATCCGCTCTCCCGGGGAATCGAACCCCGGGCCTACTCAGTATGAAGTTCTTAAGTTAACCCCTAGACAATCAGACACAGGTTCGAAGGCAGAAAAAATTTGCTAGTTAAAACATAACATGTTAAAATTGTTCTACAAAGAAAAAACATGTTATATCACATTTACATCCCAAAATACATCTAATTTGTGAATTTCATTAAAATCGTTAGAACCGTTCTCGACAAAATTTTCGACAAATACATAGCTATATAGTTACATAAGTACATAGATACAATTATTACTCGCGTAATAATATAGGATAGGATATATACTCTCTGCACTATTTAACTTTTTTGAAAACATTAATCGACAATATATTTGCAAGCACTGACACTTTATCTCACAACGATATTTTAACTCAAGTTGATGAATTTTGCGTTAATTGCCAAAAATGTCTTTCATACTTCACAAATAAATTTCAAAGAGCTCTCGAAATTATAAAATTCTCTAGTTGAAAAATACGTGTAGACATAATTGGTGAAATTAGTCTTATTAATTCATCTGATGTGTTGTAGGCGCCGAAATTCCCCTTCAAAAGTGTGTTCCAATCCTCTGCTTTTTGGGCTGTTTTGGTGGGACACGTGGGTGGCAACTGTGGCCTCTACATGGTCATCACGCAGACGCCAACCTTCTTGAAATCTGTTCAACATATTCCCATGAAAACTGTACGTATATCATATACTTCGCTTAGGGCCGTGTCCACTGATGTCACGAGGAGCCAGTTTCGATTTTGATAAGTTTTCCGCATCCCCTTACGAAAGATAACCTCTATCGGGTCAGATGTGTAGAACATTGAGAGAAATATTTAAAATGCTAGAGTGAAGTAGCAATCAGACGAACATTTACCATTATGGACATATTTACCGTTAGTCAAGGAAATCCTCAAATATGGTGTACAGAGGATTGAAGATGTGATTTTTTTCTTCGAGAATATGGTGTAATTGGGAAGTAAACATAAAAGTGACCCGGTTCTAAAAGTGACGAAAAGAGATTAAAGAGGATAGGTCCTTTTCTTTCTTTTTTTTTCGCTAATTTCTCAAAAATGGTGGGTTTTGAGAAAAACATGAGCCATATATAAAATAAAAGCTTATAAAATTTCCTACAATATTGCTTATAATCGTTTTTTTTCGTATACCGTACGGTTTTCGAGATATCTGCTTACATCCTAACTACCCCAAATGCATTTCCGAAGAAAAATATTACACCATCTCTGATGATCCGTACGCTGACTGAGCAATTAGTTCTGGATTGGTTTTGTGATGCAGAATATTATGTGCGAAGTTAACCTTGGTAAAAACTCATATCGATTTTCTTGTTCATCAAGGTAATCTGGATGCATTTTTTTTACCGTGATTTCGTTTCGCCCCTAATTTTCCCAGATATTGTGGTTAAAATTTCCACTTTATTTCTCTTTGTCAGAGTAAATACGTGAACCAACAACCTGATACCCAAGTTGGTTCAACCTGTGACATGTGATTAGTTGCGGTCCTAATATGCTCTTGAATGGTCAGCCAATACAGATCTGGAATGGTCAATTCATTACCGACCTATTACCTTCATCAAGACAAATATGCCATGCTCGTTATGCTAAGGGATGAAGTAAAAATCAGTGACATGATATGCTTTGCCTTCGGAGGCTAGTTTTGCTTGGTTTAGGTTAGGATTTTATGTATTATTCACCAGTTACCTGCCTTGTTTCTTTTCTATAATGAGAAACGATCTTTTATTCATTGGCAATGGATAATAGCGATTACTGGAATATTGATCTAATTTCCAGCGACTCGAGGTGAAATACGGCAGCTTAGTGTTTGATTGAAATTTTAATCCATTCTCCGCTTACTTGGTTTATATCCACAAAAGAATAGTGTCTAGAATTGTTTTACATTCTAACTGTAATTCGTCTGTTTCTTTTGCAGCTAACGTCGCTGTCTGCAATTCCGTATGTGTTCATGTATATCTTTAGCGTAATCACGGGCTTGATCCTGGATTTCTTTCGGAAAAGCAAAGGCCTATCCACTGCCAATGCCCGGAAGATTGCGGCTGCAATCAGTAAGCTCACATTCGTCGCTTAAGGGGTATTGAACTAAAACTCTTTATCTTCAAAGAAGTAAATCGCTGTCATTAGAATAAGGACTACATCATATTCGATTTTTCTGAAGGGTAATGCTTTCTGCTCACTCTCTACAGATAAAATCTAAACGATATTTTCTTTAGCTTTATGAGCCATCAGTATTAGGATCTGATCCATCGAGAGCGTTTTGAGGCTTAAACGGGATTGTTTTCGTCTAATTAATAGAGATTGTTGAAAACGCATGTTTCACCAAGTACATAAATCGCGGTATCCCAGAAAATAATAATTTAATTTAACTTTAATCGGTTGGGAACTCGCTGTTAATTCTGTTTCTTTAGAGATGGAAGCGAGGTGTATAAAACTCAGTAGTTTCGTTATGCTTCTGTATTCATTCATATTTAATCTTTTTCGACGATATATTGCAATTATGAGATATAATATATTACTAGATGCAACGAAATTTAAAAAAACAATAATAAAATAATTGAAACGAAAGCATTGTAAATTCAAGTGAAGGAAATGTCCTTATTTCAATGCAGCAATTATTGTATTGTGATCTAATCATATTTAAATTATTGAGTTTGATGTATTTGGATGCATATATTATTAACAGTACACTCCAGATACCTGTAGACGACATTTAAAACTTGATTGCAGTAATATATTTGATAAAAATCTGACGCATAGAGACCAAAACTCTGAAATCCACTCGACGCTCTTTGGAATCTTTTTGGCTTTTCTGGAAAAATGTTCATAGAGATTACGAAGTTAATGATCTAAGTGTCTTCTCTGTTTTTCTTCATAGTCAGAGTGATGACTGATAAAAATCGAAAGCTAAATTTTTTTGTACTCTCGCTTCTCAACTTTTTCATTAGTTTTATATGTAAAAAAATAATAATGTCATTTTATCGTCATATTTGTAATGAAGTTTTTAAAATTCTAAATTAACTTTAATGCATGTCATGAGATTTTTGTTCAGCGAGCCCGAAAATGATAGGATACATATTTTCTATTGTACGTTAAATTCCTCAAGAAGTATGATTTCCTACGTTAAATGCCATTTGAGTGATAATTCCTCTGTTTAATCCCTCAGTGGCTCATGGTATCATCATCCATATCGGATAAATTTTAGTACGACTCATTTATTAAACAGTCTGCACTGACCTAAGAGGGAGAACACAAAAAAATTGAACAATCTTTTTTTAACGGTTACATTAATCGATAGAACAATATTAAAAATGATTTAAATATTTTAAAAAATGATCACAATTAGGTGAGAATTCTTGTTCAAAATGAATAATTAAATAAAATTGGAGAAGGCATACTTTATTACTTTTATACTTCTTTATATGTATTCAAATACATATAATGCATTGTACAGTACATGAATGTTTCTTATATGATTTATAAAGTGTTACGTTTATTTGGAATTCGCTCGATTCAATGTTATTGTATATTAGTGGGTTTGTCATATGTTTTCTCATTCGAATAAATATAAATATCTACAAATATCACAATTAAAAACGAAAGGTTACAACACTCTGTCCTGAGAAAAGTTTTGCAGAAATCATAAAAATATTTACCTACAAGATTTACAATCCTTGTGTTATTCAGTGTTTACGACATTAAATGGTCCCAGTTAAAATTGAGGCTTTTTTCCGATTTTCGAGAAAGGACTATTTAATTAGTATTGAATCTGTTTTGAATGAAATATGTCAATCCCATTTAAATTTTATGACTACTCTAGTAATTAATAGGAGGCCTCATCATTTCAATGCGGAATGGAATCATGCCGAAAGACATTAATGTCGAATATATATAAATTAATTGCCTAAAAAAATTTGCGTCGACTCACTTTAAGTTGGAGTTGAAATTATGCCGACTTTTGTCACATTGTCCTCGTTTCACGTCGTTATATTTGTTTTGACTTATAAGTAATATAATTTCATAATATTACTATATTACAGAAACCAAATCCAGACGACGTGAAATTGAGTCTGTTTAATACCAGTTTCGATTCACAGTGGTCGGGGTAGATTGAAGACAATTTTCGGTCAGGTGAAAATGGTGACGAGCTGGAAATCGAATTCGGCTTTGATCGCAGGGGGTGTCAACCACAAAACCACCTGTTCGCCTTCACAACCGTACACCATTTCCTTCCAGATATACGAAATGGTATACGGTTGTGGAAGGTGAACGGGTGGTGTAGTGGTTAACACTCCAGTGACCAAAGCAGGAGTCCCGGGTTCCATTCGTTCGTTGTAATTTTACCTGACCGAAAGTTGTCACATATCCTCTCCATGTGAAGGTACACAGAAGAAATACGTGCAGGGGTAGATTGAAGTAATCTTCTCCACTTTCAATTCTTCCGGTATAATACCCGTTCGGAGGTACTGCAGTCGGCGTAAAAGTGACCGTCCAATCGAAGACCCTCAGAAATGGGCAGTAGCGTAACTACAACTTACGAGGGTTTTGTATAATTGGGATTGTACGATATTTGTATAATAATGGGGTTATACTTAATTAACAAGATCAGCTATTAGTTATAATAAAATTAGAGCATATTTTAGTTTAATTTTATGTTTATATATAATTTTTGGTGATCCGTTTGAAGACCCCTTACAGGAGGAGACTCGGGATGTACCGCCCCCCACGCCCCCGCCTAGGTACTAGAAATATATTTAACATGAAAGTGAAATGATTTCCTTTTCCCACTTTGCATATCTCTTGAAAGCGATAGACATTGCACACTGTTCTTGTAGCCATGTTGGTGCCTGCCATCATGTTGATAATCCTTTCGAATGTGGGCTGCAATTGGCAATTGGCTGTGAGTGTGATGACGATCGCTGTGGCGTGTATTGGAGCGCAGTCGTGCGCGTATCTCGCCAACCACATCGACATCGCGCCCAATTTTGCTGGTTAGTCGTATTTTACGTTAATTTGCTTTCTACACTCTTCCTTCCTCAAACTTTGGATTCTCTTCATACGAGAAATTTAGTGTATATAACACAAAATTGTTTGGAACATGAGGCGCATGATGTTTCTGAACGCTGTAGTGCAAGAGGTGACAAGATTGGGACGTTCAAGGAAAAACACATTGACGTAATTAAAATCAAGGAAAATCTCGAGTTTATTTTGTTTAAGTTGTAAAATTGCTACGTCTTACTAAGTGTAAAAATATTATGTAGGTTACCCCACCTTATTTCGTTTTCTGTTCTGTGATGGAAAAGTACATAAGACGAGTGTTCACCGAGAATTTCAGTCCAAATTGAGTTTTTTGAACGTTTGCATGGGGATCTAGTGTGAGCGTAACAAAACAATAGCACTCGTATTGTTGATTATATGATTACGACGTCTATATATTGTTTCAAAAAAAATGATGTTCCGAAATGGTCTAGAACTTTCGTGAAAAAGGGGTTAAAAAAGTATGTTGGGGGTCTAACCTCTCTGACGTTGTGACAACTTTGTGTAAATTGGTTGATTAACTTATTCTCTTCTTTGCATTGCAGGTATACTCATGGGTATCACAAACACTGCGGCGACGGTGCCGGGTGTTATCATACCTTCTGCTGTTGGTCTGCTCACGCAGAAAGAAGTAAGTGTCAAGTTTTCAGAGAATGAGACGTCTTCCTTAAGCTTACTCGGTTCCTTCTGGACAGAGGTCGAAGATATACATACAAGGTTCAAAAGATTTCCGGAACTTGATAATGACCCAAAAGTAACTCTCCAACACACAACGAACAGCATTCCCTTAAAAATAGTTCCCTTCCGCAACAATATACTTTTGCGCGTTAAATTCCTGGAAGTAGACATGGAATCCATTTTGTGTATCCGGTCGTAGGATTCTTGTCGCATTGGAAGTAATTCCAGTGTTATCCTATCTCCATCTCTTCTGGATGATTTTCATTTGCGAAAAAAGAAAATAAGTCTGGTGGTGAGAGGTATACAGGACATCCCTACGCAGTTCTAATGCGTCTGGCATGAATGGGCGTAGCTAACACAATCTCTCCCCTTCCCAATTTCTTTACATATTGTGAGAACGAGTGGGCTTGATGGCATGAACGTTTCCATTAAACATAAAATTGAAATTAATAAAAGAGGGTTATCTTACTCGATTCATGCAAATATCGGTTAGAACCTTTAAATTTCCCATGTACGTTTTCCTCTCGCATCAAATTTTGGTGTAAGAGTGGAAAGTGAGACATCGTGGTTCTTGCAGCATTAGAATTTAGAAACGATTGGTGTCATACAAATATTTTTTACTCGTACTAACAAGAATGTGTTAATCAGTGAACCCATTTTATCACAAAACCAGTGAATGGCGAATACAACGATTATTCAGAATTTTGTTTAGGCTAATAACCGTGATAAACTTAATAGTAATTTACGTTATTTGGCACAACATCAACTACTATTTTAATTCCGGAGGTTTTGTCGAAGTTTATCAAACCGTGAGGAGCGTTACCTAGGTGACAGGTAGTGATATATCTTTATCCATATTGAGCGGTTAGAAGTGACATCTGGGAGGAAACATAGGAACTTAACCCTCGAATTCAATTTAAAACAAATCATAAACGAACGAGTAGCTATGTAAATTTTAAGATTCCTGTCCATCTAAAGTCAGAAAAATAATCGTTGTAATGGTACCTAAATTTTTGTCAATTGGTTCCTAGGTGAAAAAGGGATCTTTTTTATTGTAGTATTTGTAAATGGGACATGTAGCGTGCTATTAAACCTTATCTGCACGGAGCGATAGGAGTTAGGAGTTGGGTGGTAGACCATTGTTAGTATGTGAGTCGCTTAGCTGGGTTTACCAACAACTTGGCCCACGTGGAGGGGTTAGTAGAAGTAGTTAGTAATATTTACTTATTGATACTAGCAGGAGGTGGATAGAGGAAGGTGGGATCGCTTTTCAGTAGTCACAGCTATATGATCTGGGACATTCATGTGAAAGGTACAAAGTTTTCTTGAAAGAATATTACATTTGAGAAATTAGGGAAAGTGATAAACGACTCCGACTAAATGTAAGATGTTCTCGACAGAACACTCTGAAGCAGTGGAGCATCCTGTTTTACACGGTGTCCGCTTTAGAGATCATCTGCTTCACCTTCTTCGCGATTTTCGTGAAAGGGGAGGTCCAACCATGGAACGCTGGCAAAAAGGCAGAGCGAAAGATTCAAGCTCAGAAGAAGGCAGAAAAAGATCAGAAGAAGGCAGAAAAAGATCAGAAGAAGGCAGAAAAAGATCAGAAGAAGGCAGGAAAAGCTCCGAAGAAGGCAGGAAAAGCTCCGAAGAAGGCAGCAAAAGGAAAGCAGCAAAACAAATAAAACATCGATTCGTGTGGTCTTTTTCTATTGTTTTGTTGAAATCCAATCGCCATTTTTTATTGAGATCAATTTTGTTTTACTAGATGAGTAGAAAGGCGTTGAGCCCAGTAAGTGAGACTTTTGCCACTATAATAGTGTAATTAATTAATATAGCTGTTTTATTTATTAAAATAATTCTTGAAAAAGAACTAGAATTTTTTTGCACAACTATTGTACATTGTAAATAATAAATCGTTTCCCGCATTGTATGTATGTGTATGGTCAATCACGGTATAGTTTTTGCAAAGTTTTTAATGTTTTCTTTCGAAATAATTTTTAAGGCAAATTCAAAAATAAAAAAGACAGATGATACAAAAACGAAGTTAAGAATGTTATATGTAAGAGAGTAATAGTTCCAATAAAAAATAAATTCAGTATGCTGATATGAAGTTAAGACAAAATGGTTAAAAATGAGTTTTAAAAATAAATAAAATTGGCATGTGTCAGATTATGCAAATAGAGTTCAATTTCGATTATGAACGAGAACGATTCTTTCCCAAGGACAGGAACGTTTATCCAGTATGGAATACATAGTTCAGTGAGTGATATATAATGTGTCTGAACCAAAAGATTTCTTGATTCGAGATAATATAATCTTTTCATGAAATTCAGTTCAATTTCAACACACCTTTACAATCGTATTAACTTTACAAAGGTTACTTTATAGAAATATGTATTTACAAAAATGCTCTAATGATGTCAAGGATACTCACAATATTGTCGAACCCAAAATCAAATATGAACGTATATGATAAAACAGGGAGAGGCAATAGAATTACTCAATAAGAAGAATTTGATGAAGCAGTCTCGGACGAAGACGGACATCAGTTCATTCCTCCATTCTATTAGAGTCAGTGCGGACGGACAGACAGACGGACGGACGATATTCTAAAAACCACTTAATCGGTATCAGGGAGCCCCAAAACTGATGTTTACGTGAAATGAAACGGAGGAATGAATTCGTTTTCTCACAACGGAGAGGAGGACGAAATGCAAAATGCGCTAGGAGTTGCTGGATTATGAATTAAGATGATATACGATGAATTAACACCTGATGAATAATATGATAAAAGGTGAACAAATCTGAGATGAATTAAGAAGAAATAGGAGACCTATGGACCGTTAGAAGCAAGAAAACATGAAGAACACATTAAGTTCACTTAAGGTTCAAAATCGATTTGCATTACTCTTTCAACGCGTAGTAAATTGGAATGAATCGCTCTGTTTTGCCTCAGATATAACCCCTACGATGTTAATGGGTTTGATATCTCTGATGGTATTGGATTAGTGGACATTTTCACGTATATCGAAACATCTAAGATAACTGTTGTATTTAGGGTACAACCTTCGATGATAGAAAATGTCTCGGGAGAAATTTTCCTCTTGCTCGAGATAAACATCAAGGCCTCTGCGTGAGATCATCATTCATCCAGTGAAAGACAATGATATTTGATTAGGCACATTTGCAATATTAAGAGAATCTCCGAAAAGTGGATGCTCTCCGCTAATGATAAGTATTTCGCGTTATAATGACACCGGACACTCAAATACATCGAAGCTGTTCTGATGAGGTATAAGTTGCTAATAGCCAGCAGCAAAGAAGTTAACTACTAAAGTTTCATATCGTTATGTACATCTCATTGGAATTTTAATAAGGTTCCTGTTTCCAGGACTTGACACTGATTCCTACAATGCTGACATCGATATATTGCATAAAATTGGCAAAAATATCTGAATAATTTAGTGATCCCAAGATAATATTTTTTATGTTAATATGTTTGTCTACATAATAAAGTTTGTCATTAAATCTCTTTCCTGTTTTGAATCTCCTTCTTGTGATCATTGTATCACAGGTGTCAAAAGTAGGTGCAACGTTTGGATTGATTTCCCAGTATCATTGCTACTTACGAACTACGGTAAAAAATGTAGTCGAGTTTATTTGTATTATATTACATAATAACTCTTGTATACTAAGCCTTTCAGTCGAGATAAAATAACTGGCCTCGGAATCATCCATGACATGTATATGGAAATTCCAACGAATCACGGAGGTTAAGAACTAACTCAACGCAACCATAATTTAAGGAGAACCACACAGAGGTATTTTTTCATAATATTGAGAAATGCGGATAACAGCGAAATAATTGAAAACAAGAAATGATGAGTCTCTTGCTCAACAGGATGTCCACCGCGCGACTTGCGGCTGAAGTGCTGAACGAGATTGGCGGCACCCAAGCAAATCACTGAAAGCAAAGAATCTGTACTCTTTTCATCCCAATTTGGAGCCTTTTCTGTGAGAGAAAAATGAACAGCGTGGTGAGAAATCCAGTTTTATTCAAGAAGAAAATCGAGTTATTATATTGTGGTTAAAAGAGTCGAGACTGACTGACAAAGTCGAGACAGAATGTGAGAAACAAAAAACTCGTTACTTCTCATCCTCCCTGGACTGAAATTAAGGTGAAACAATTGAAATACTTTAAATAAAAAATAGTAGATCTCAGATAAATGAAGCAACTGCTCACTACAATAAAATTAATTTGAGAGGATGAAAGTACGAAGAAAAATAAATTGTTTTAGGGGTGCGATATATCCTGTGACATAACGTACAGATTGAGACAAAATATTTTAAGATGTTAATTCGGTATTGGAAGAAGAAATAATCACAACAAAAATATGTATATCAGTGGGGCTAAGTGTTGTCGTGACCTGCGTCGAATTCCGCGAGCGGCTACGAAATTGGGGTTGGCTCCAACATTGTTTTAAAGAAGGAAAACGGAAGGGAAGATGGTGGTTCGTCCGAGTGAAACTCTGGTTGCGAGAATAGGTGTTTTTAATACTTACTAAGGCAGAACTAGGCGATTGAGCGGAGGAGAGCGGATCTGTGCGTGCGGTGCCATAGCCCAGAGTTAGAGTATGGAGTACTCAGGCTGGGCCGTGGCGTGGAGTCGGTCTGGTTGAACGACACTGACGAGCGATGAACCAGGTGTCCCAAAATGAATAACGAGAATGAGAATGAGAGCGAATCCTCTCTGAACCTTCTATTTATATTAAATGACATCCATGTACGCGACCGCTTAACCCACTCTCCTCTGTGACGCGCTAGGCTGTCCTAGATACCACAGTTACGTGTGTGTGCCACTCACGACATCTTCCCCTTCCTTCAAAAAAGATGAGTGCCGGATTCGTGATGGCACACGTTTGCGCTTGCGCTTGCAAATCATTTCTCTATGTGTAATCTTCTTTCTTCTCATGCTTTCCTTTCATATTTACTTATCACAAGAATGCTTCACTAACAATACAAAATACTATCTTATGTATACAATAATAACAAAAAAACTATTTCAACGTTTTTACGTTGCTTCCTGATCTGCAATCCTCCCGTTTGTCACATCCATCATTTACAAAAATAACATACTACAACTCAAGCAATAGATCATTAAAAAAAACAAAAAATCAAAACACTAATGCAAAACAATAATATTGTAATCATAATCAATAAAAAAATGAGTATATAATAAGAACAATGATAACTGAAAGTTTTTTTTCGAAACCAAAGAATTATTATTTAACAAAGGAAAATAACAATAAAAAACAATTTTTTTTACTTAAACAATTTACTATTTACAATATGTTATAAGTGGGGGAATAGTGGCGCTTGTGCTTGGGTTGGTGTGACGTTGATAATTGAGAGAGGTATTGTTTCTTTCTTTTCACTTTTCTTCTTTCTACATTTTCTCACAATTCACCAATATCCTAAGCCTATGACTACCCCCACTATTACATAACATCCCCAAGATGCTACCTTGAGGTTATTCACCCCTACCTGGCATTTTTCCCACATGGAAAGATGCCTATGTACATCTTCCATGGAGATCGCAGGAACTTCGTGCGTGTCCTTACTTCTTACTTCTTCCAGTAAGTCGTTTATAACACTAGTTTCCTTGTACGTGAAGGTTGAGAAGTTAGTGACTCCTAAGTTCCAGGGTTGCAATTTCAGTTCAGCAGCTGGCACGATATTCTGAAGGTTGGTAAAGATGGGAGGAAGAATTTGGATGGCGGACTTAGCTATACACCCCAGTGGAAGGAAAAAACTCCCTTCTCTGTGTATCTTTATTCAAAACTGATGATTCTTACATGAAATGCTAAGTTCTACTTCCTCGCTTACTGAAAAATACCATTTGCCAATAGCTTCTCCAGGTAGAAAAAATTCATAAGGTCTTTTTGCTACGCTAATGTCGCACTATTTATGTATACCGTCTGTGTTGTTGGAAAATACCGCTATGCTACAGAAGTGGGAATTAGAAGAAAAAATAGATCTGGCCGCAGAACAAACTATACTGCTTGTCTCGCGACAATCATTTAAAGTATTCTGGCCCAGGAAGAAAAATTAAGAAGCGTCCTCCGATACTACCAGGTAGGGCGTGTCAGATATGACTACACTTTGTGCTCCTGACACCGTCATTACCGGCCAAGGCAGAGTTTTAAAGAGCTTGCACTCTGGGCCTTGGGTGAGCGGTAGTTTTACCACCAAAGCGATGCCTGCACCCTGAGATTGTACACTTACACGTGCCAACTCATAAACCATGTGCGGCCGCCTACTGCGAAAACCGATGAATTGTAGTTGATCGGACAAGGACTTAGTTGCGTTGGACATAATAGAAAAAGTACAGGAGAACTAAGAATAGTAGAAGAGAATTTCCCGAGCTCAGCTGTAGCTATTTTAGCTAGTGTTTCTCGCAACACAGTCTTCAATGCTAAAACATGCTCCATCAGCGCAACATATCCATCATGTATTCTACCCCCTAATACTCCCATCTCGTTGAACAGAGAGGACAATTCCTGAACATATCTATGATCTCTTTCAACGGTGTCATGTAATTCTTTTAAAATTTTCCCCGTTGCTGACAACATGCTATCATGCCGCCTCAGCGTCCACGATACATTCGCTAAAAAATTATCCTCGCGTCTAATGCTGCTTGCGTGTTTTTTTCTAATCTGATCTAAGTCTTGTTGTACTCCTTGTAACTGACTATCCGTTGCCACCCCTGCTACGTAATGTAACCCTGTTTCCAGGAAGTTCGCTAATCCTCGCTTCCTTCTTATTCTGTTTTGAAGAGCATTAGCTTGCAACTTCGCCACCTCCAATTCAAATGCTTATTTGTCTCGATACTTCATCAACACACTCTCAAACACTGAATTATTAACTTCTTTCTTCTGCGAAACACAGTGAGTTTATGCTTCCAGAGATGTTCTTTATTTGCCCCTCCATTTGATATACTGCCTCTAGAGTCTCCGGAGTATTTAGTTCAACGTGGATCTCCCTCTCCGCACATGCTAAAAACAGTTTCGTCTGGAATGAACATCATTCCCCCTCCTACTCCTACCTTCAACCCCAAAATTGTCCCCACACAACAGAGTATTCTAATCATTGTTCTCTGTGTGTTTTTTGCTTCACTCCTCCCCACTTTGTTTTCCACGTTTCAAAAAAAAACTCACCAGTAATTAGAAGAGAGAGAAAAATTATTAACAGTCCACCAACTCCCTACGGACTCATTAAACCCTTCCTCCACCTACTCTAAATCCGTATATATTATTCACATACGTAATAATACTAATTAATGACACACAAAACACACACACAAATTCTCATTCCTCCCTCGAATACTGACCGAACCCCTTGTTTCTTCCGAAAAACGGCCTTTCACTCCCACCATAATTCATCAGCACGAACCCCATACTTATATACTGACATCAGAATGATGTACGATCATATCCCGAGGTTCCTAGCCAAGAAAACAACCCCATACTGACACCAGAATGATGTGCGACCACATCTCCCGAGGGTCGAAAGGAACAAACCCCACGCCTGAACACCAGAATGTCGTGACCTGCGTCCAATTCCGCGAGCGGCTACGAAATTGGGGTTGGCTCCAACATTGTTTTAAAGAAGGAAAACGGAAGGGAAGATGGTGGTTCGTCCGAGTGAAACTCTGGTTGCGAGAATAGGTGTTTTTAATACTTACTAAGGCAGAAATAGGCGATTGAGCGGAGGAGAGCGGATCTGTGCGTGCGGTGCCATAGCCCAGAGTTAGAGTATGGAGTACTCAGGCTGGGCCGTGGCGTGGAGTCGGTCTGGTTGAACGACACTGACGAGCGATGAACCAGGTGTCCCAAAATGAATAACGAGAATGAGAATGAGAGCGAATCCTCTCTGAACCTTCTATTTATATTAAATGACATCCATGTACGCGACCGCTTGACCCACTCTCCTCTGTGACGCGCTAGGCTGTCATAGATACCACAGTTACGTGTGTGTGCCACTCACGACAGTGTCACCACACTTAATAATAGTATTATCGTATTTGGAATCAGAACTTTTAAAAATTTGAAATTGTTCCTGAAATATTGAAAAGTTACAGATATTTCACACGTATCAGACGCTTTTTACTTTCTTTTGGAAAATATATTTGTATTTGATCTATTGAATTATAGAAAACAAATTGGAGTTATGGGAATTTTGGAAAGAAACTTCTCCCAAAAATTATTTTCATATTTCCAAGTATTTCGTATTTTCGTATTATAAACTATTGAGAGAACACTTGCCTCAGCAATTACACAGGCTTAATAATTTAATTGAAATTCTTTGCAACTTTATTGAGAATGCTGCCAACTTTAACAGCAGTAAATGAAGAGCGATAAACGATTCATTTTTGGACTTTCGTCCTTTTATATTTTCCCATGTTCGTGTATTTTTATTAAATATTGATTTCTTCGTCTCGAGCGTGGTAATTGTGGAACTTCGTATAAATTAAAAGCATCATAAGTTACGCCTTATATTTAGTGTTAGTCTTAACGCGTAATTGTACACAAATATTGATCTCAATGTTAGTGAAAGTATGTCTGTCTTTTCGATTAACTAGAGGGGCAAGAGATTTAGGTTTGTTTCCTTGTTGAACATATAATGTGAAATGTGCAGTCACATTTTACGGAAACCAAGAGCCGTAATAGAATACTTTCACGAAAACCACAAACACATACAAGTAACAAATGTATTTGGCATATATTGGTCTTTAAATACTGGAAAGGAACGAACGAAGTTATATTTAAAAATCTAAAACGTAAGTGAGGACCTCTTATCCTAAAAAGGAACATTGTTAATAGTTAAATTTTTAACCTCCAAGGAAGTTAAAACTACTCCTGTACATCTTTCTTCACTGAGGACTATTTGAGATGTTAAATCACGCCGCATCCCCGTAAAATAATTTTCAAAAAGAAGACCTTCATGATTGCCCGCCTGTCATGTAAATGAAGTTAAAATTCGTTGTAGAGTTTATAGGGTTAGTAAGTAGCCAAATGAATCTGAGTAGAAGAATTTTTTGAGCTAAAAACTAGAAAATATTACGCATTTATACACGTATGTGTTTGATGAATTATTACATTTTTTACATCTATCAACACAATTTCTCGTTTTGATATTGTTTTTTGATAAAGTAAATGTATAGTAAATAATATGTATGTTATTCTATTTTATTAACACGTTTTCAAGTTCAGACATAAGTGGTATGTTTTTTTACTTGCAATACAACGTGTAATAAATTCATTGAAATGGCAGGTGGACAATCTTGAGGGACTCCTTGAAAGTAAAGTATTAATTTATATTACTTTACATCAGACGTTACCCCCATGAGGACGGAACCACCTTCGTTTTCAACCCAAACAATCCGCTTGGCGCGGTTCAGGTTTGATTCTCACTCTATAGTAACAATATATCAGGTACATAAAGGTCCGTCCAATGATTAATTAACAAAAAGTTACCATTTTTAACTCCCTCTCCTCTTTATAATACATTTGTAACGATATCGCTTACACCCCCACTCATACTTACGTAACCCTACCTTTCCTCTCCTTTAAGAAAGTTTGTTTCTGCTTTCTGGAAAATTTGGGGACAAATTTTGAGACACAGACTTAATTACTCGTTAGTCATAGCTTTGTGTTTCCTCTGGGCGTTTGAGTACATGGATTATATTGACAAACTGAAAAGCGTCCTATAAAACATGCCCCATAAATCTGATCGTTACGCAACACAAACGCTAACACCTCTGTGTAACCCGCAGACACGCAGTGTTCCGACCCCCAGGATGTGTTACTTAATTTGTGTGATTCATATCTGACCGCGTGGTCAGGTGAATTTGATAAAAGACCCTACAACGGGAAATTTTTATTATGGACCCCTGACTTCTAATAGCTGCGGAGAATACAACAAAAATAGCAGAAATAAACAGTTACCGTCATTGGATTTGTGATCTTGTTTTGCATATACATAAGTGAAAAATTTGGTTTTATGAATGAATATTAATTTTTTTAAACCTAAAATGTTTCAAAAAGTGTGATATTTTAACGGTTTTTGCCGATACGTGGACTTAATTTTTCTTTATAAAATAAACTAAGCCTGACAAAAATAATTCTTATTCAGCGAGTAATCAGGGTTGTGTTTGTGACAACATTTACTAATTTCAATCTCCTATATCCAAAATATAATGAGTTATTATTATTTTTTCAAAAACGCTGCTAAAAACGACCAGACACATTATTAAGGAAAATAATTATACTATCGCACTCAGAAGAATGCCATAATCACGACTCAATCGACACAGTTTTATTGAAATACACGAAGAAATATATATTATGAATTTTACGGCATTCGCTCTATGGCAGAAACGAGGAAAAGATTTGGACACACTCTTGCTTGACTCACTGTGGCCTTGATTTGAGAGTGAGAGTATATATCGTGTACGCATACTTGTAATGTAAATCACACGTGTCTTTGATTTTCAGCAAACGATTGAGCGATGGAGTATTATGTTCTACGCCGTCTCCGGACTGGAGACGATATGCTTCCTGTTCTTCCTCGTCTTCGCCAGAGGAGAAGTGCAAACGTGGAACGAGGGAAGCAAAACGGAGCGAAGGTTATCCGAAATGACATAAGAAACACGAAAGAATCACTTGTAATTGCTCACTGCTATTCAAAGTAGTTGTGTTACTGTGTAGTAAAATGATTGTAGTAATATGTACATTAATTGTTCGTGTAAATATATGGTTGTTAAAATTTATTTGTACTGTTTCTTCCTCTGAACAGCGACGTCAAGTCTGTCACCTTAGAAAGAACACGAGTTAAATTGAAGGAAGAGAAAGGGAATTAAAGAAACACGCATGATCTCTTCCTGAATTGAAAAGTGAAAACGTCGGTGGTAAACACCTGACGTGTAGGATTTCAAAACATATTTTAACGACCTTTAAAGTGGACTTGTTTATCGTATAATGCACATACACACGTTTCGACTTGTGTTCAAGTCATCCTCGGATGTTAATAATGAAAAAAAAAAACTACTTAAACAAGGCAATGTAGAACAAGAAACATAACACACATGCAGTGTACAGGTAGACGAAAATATAAGTTCAAAACAAAATTAGGTGTTTGGGATACACCGTGTCTTAGCAGACACAACTACCAACATTTCAGCCATCATGGCTTGTCCTTCAATACTCGTTCAGCTTGACTCTCTCAAGACGGCAGGTTTCCAACATGTAAAAGCTGGAGGGTCCCATAAATTTACTAATACACCAATTTTTATGAAGTTATGCAAAAGAACGAGAAGGACCAAAATGAAACAATGTGTATTGTTTAATAAAACAATAATTAATTAATTTCATTGTTTTAATCAAATTATGCATATATGTTTTGTAATATATGTATATTGATAAGGCCAGCTAAGGACCACGAAAGACGACCACCAGTAAGGCTCAGTTTTGATTTGAGTTTACTCACTAATAGCGTCGTAATAACCGAGATCGGGCAGCGATTAGATATGATCCAGAGCACTGTATCCGATTACAACTGCGGTTGTTAGTCGCAGAGGTCGGTCTCTTTGTAAATCCCAGCTAATCAAACTGGGACATGGATACAAAGAGCTACAAATTCTCTCTTGCCCCCTCCGGGAATCGAACCCGGGATGACTTAGTGACGAGCGAGAACGTTGCG
>NNCF01127874.1:1041272-1070574 GCA_002313205.1 Laupala kohalensis
ATATATAGTTAAATAAAATTGGACGCGAGGTCCAAATTCAGAAGGAAAGTATTTCACCAAACTTGTGGATATTACATCGCAACCATTGGAAGTGACATCCCAAACTAATGGTATCCGAACTGTATGGTCAGGATGTCGCATAGAAAGGAAATCTGCCTCTCAGAACGATCAACTTGAGCTACCTATGAACGAATATCCAGCTCCATTCCTCCAGCTCTGCTTCTTAGAGATGATGTCTTAAAATACGCACACAATAAGAATCTACGAGAGTAACTTTATTTTAAAAATTTCAAAAATATTTGCGGATCTCGCGGATCAGGTTTTGACCGAAGTTACCTGTACCGGACGGGAAGGGATGTACAAGGTATGGTAGTGTCAAAACTTCAACCAAGGCTTAGAATTTGCACACGCGGGAGAGGGTATTGTCGAGCACAGCAATGACAAAAATACGGCCTTGTGAAATAACTATCAAGTTTTTAATCGTTACGGGTACATTCATGCCCGAGATTCTCTGTAACGACAACATAGAATCCACTATTTCTTCATTGTAGTATTTGTAAATAGGAAATGAAGAGTGCGATTTTAGCTTATCCACATAGGGCGATAGGAGGTAAGTGGTAGGAGTTATTATTAGGTGGACCTGTTAGTTGGGTTTACCAGCACCTTGGCCCACGTGGAGGGTTTAGTATGAGTCATTTGTGAAACTAGGATAGTACGAGATGGGTAGAAGGAGGAAGGTTCGCTTTCCAATTGTCACATCTATAGGACATTGAAGTTAAAAGCTACAATTTTTTCTGGACCCATCGGGAATTGAACTTGGAATGATTCGGCAAGCAAGCATACTAATCCCTGAGCCCCCGATCAACTATTGATCAAAAAATATTTTTGTCCAACAGAAAATAAACATCTAATTCCAATACGCTTCCAAGGGCGGCGACATCGTATTTTCCGTACAAGGAAAAAATAAAATTTTCAATTTTTTCAAGCCCAAGTCACAGATAAAAATTGTTTCGGTTTTCAACGACTCCACATCAATTGTCTTGAACACTTTCTATTGTCTTATCAGAAGATGACGAACGAGACACGGATATTTCGGAGATTGTTCATGGGCCTGACCCGAAGGTATGTATCAGCTGTATACGAATTTTTTCCATTCAAATGCTAATATGCCAGGACTCATTGATGTGGCACACTTTTCAACATCGTAGGAAATTGATTTAGGATTAATTGGAATTGTATCAAAAACAATTAAGGATCAAATTTTCGTCACGTCCCGAAATTTTGACTTTTCCAAAAAATGTGTTTATTCGAAAACTTTTCTTGTGAAAAGTTCCTTCCATATGAAACATTCTGTTTTGGAATATTCTACAAAAAATGAAAATGATTAAAACTCAATAATTAACCGAACAAAAAAATGAAAGTGTTGGAAATTTGTTCAAAACACGCAAATTACTTTTCTTACGTAACGTAGACGTCAAGAGACTCAAGTTTACGTCATTCTACACAAAAATAGGATTGAAAGACGTGACACAACAATTCAAAATAGGTTGAAGTGATCCATGAAAAATTAGGTCAGAATAACAGTATGAGGAAGAAAAGAACACTGATAAGAGAAACAAAAATTAGATAAGGAATTGATGGGATAGTTCTGATTGAAATATATTTTTTCTAATAGAAATTATCTTTAATAATTTGTATTTTTATTGAACATAATTTAGCATTTTGAAACGGCACAAGATAACGAGCACCAGCAATTTCAAATATTTTCAAGACAAGCCTATTATGAGACTTTAAAGCATTGCTTCTTGTGTATTTTGCTCTCGACCGTCTAATTCTTTTTTGTCGAAAACAATTTTAAAATTAGCTTCCAAGTGAAAGGAGAGAACTCCAGAACCAGATGTTAACAAAATTGGGGGATTCATGTTTTCTGAAAGATGAATATGGTGCCACATAAAAATCATTGTCTCTTGTTCATTAAAGGGCGTAAGGAAATGGGAAGACTTGTGCAGTAATAAATTACGCTTTCGTGAATACAAAATCGTTTACTTACATATTTTAATCCTCATATTCATTATTGTGTTGTATTGGGAGCGTTGCAACTCATTATGTACTTCACATCATCATCATCATTATCACCATCATTCCCATTTTTTTACAAGACTGTGTGTAGTAGTATAATTAATCAGTTCTTGTTTCTCTGAAAGGGGTATTTGAAACCTATGAATAGTAATGTTCAGATCCAGCATCTGAAAGTATTTTAAACTTGTTTTTGAACTTATATTCCATACCGTAAAATTTTCTAAAATATTGTTTATAACATTAATTTTTGTGAATACTTGAAAATTAGTTAAGCTCCAAGAACTTGACCACCGCGCCCTTTGAAGCAAATTCTTGAGATTATATCGATGCAATGCAAATCGATGCGATACTCTTAAATTGCCAATATCGATACAATTCAGTTCATATAAATATATAATTCATCGTAAAAAAAGCAGTTACAAACTGCCTGCGACCACGTGGACGACAATATACTTATATTCTCTCCGGAAGTAAGCAAGGTACCATCCCATTAATAAACTGATTGGTTTCCGAAAGTAGAAGAAAAATGAACTTCATTAAAAGGGCCCAAAAGCAGTGGAGGATATAAATATCTACGCTGCAAGGAAAAACCATGCCATACACCTTCCCTAAAAGACATAAATATAGTTATTTGCAGGAATAATAGTGTTATTTTTCGGGTCAGAGTGCTATGGTCCATTGGGATCGCGCCGCTGAAGATACCTGCCGTGGTTGGAGGCGAAACTTTCGGATGTAATCCCAACAGACCACGGCACTATGACCCGAAAAATAATTCAAAATTACTCAACCTGCCATGAAAGCTTACACGTCTCCAAGATAGTTGAATGTCATGATAGTTAACGCATTTTATTTTAAAGAAATTATAACCGTACAAGATAAATAAATCACAACTTACGACCTTTTTAATAGATGATTACGAAAACGCATAAAATATATCGTAATGGACCGTATTTATCTCAATAATAGAATGGACGTTAAAAGTAGAACTAAAATAGTGCATTTACTAGAAAACACCGACTACGTTGTCAATAAATTATTCCGAAAATGTTGCTTAAAAAGTCACTTCAATTAATGTCACTCGAAATTCGAGATAAATAAAACTAGTATTTGACACACAGGGGCAAGCAAATGCTGTGCCCCTATGCTCGCATCTAATCCAAATTAATTAACCCTCTGTTTTTTCTATAAGTTTATTCTTTAGTTTTCTGTCCATTGACAGGAGGACCGTAATACATATATTTGGACCTAAACACACCTCTAGGCTGGACATTTAAAGTAATCAGTACGAGAGAACAGTGAAGTGAGAAACCCGCCTATTTAAATGTATTCTGATTCAACTGGGACGTAATTGAATAATTGATTTTATTTTTACAAAGAAAACAATTTCGTAATTTTATCAAATAAGATGGAGTTTTTGGGGTTTGAAGAATTTACCTTTTTGCCCTCTACATTTCATAGTGAATTAATTAAGAATGAATGAGAAATGCGCTCTGTTCCTTAACATCATTTAATAGTTTTAAATATTTTTCATTATAAAACCCATTTTACTGATTATCATTACTATATATTTTGTCTTAAAGAAGACAATTGTTTATCTTTTTCACATACTGGGATAAATGTATCCCAAATCGAAAAATTTGCAAAAAATGAATATTTCAGATCCGAAAGTTTAATAGTTGAACTAAATATATCATAAAGACATGATTATGCAGTATTTCATTTACCAAATTCTTCATTCTTATATGCATGAATGGGCTGATAGCAATTTAGAATAGTTATGGTGACAATACCTCTACGAGAAGTTGTTGCTATAGTTCATTAAAAATATATTTTAACAAGAAGAAATGTTTCATGTAAAACTTTACATTCACTTCCTCCTACAGTATTTTCATTGACACTTTTTCCTCACAGGAAAACTTTTTTATATCTACAGACCAGAACATTTACGTTGTGTATATGAAATAATATATAATGGTACGAAAATTAATTACAATGTTATTTTGCTTAAACCGTTACTCTCCGACACAAATGTTCTTCAATTGTGGGAAATTTTAATTTTTTTCTATTTCGTTAAGGGAATTAAATCGCCGGTTGAGTGAATATCCATACAGGGTTCGATCGTGGTGACAGCAGCATTGCACGTGACTGCTATCTAACAGATCTACGCAGTTTGAGTGGGGCGGGTGAAGGCTGCGTTGCTGAACCCATTTGCCGCCGTCGGCAACGCTATGTGGAGACGGGACCTAACCATTATCCCAAGTGCACTTTCCATTATCTCAAGTGCACTTTCACACAATTGCATATTGTCATGTAAATTCTGCTAATTACATCCAGTGATATCAAATAAATCCTAAAGAACAGAGCACTCGTATATAATTATTTTAATGGTGGGAAATAATCCCTTACGAATGTTTCAAGACGATAATGATAATGACAAAAATCTGAAGTCTCTTGCCATCGCGCAGTTGTACTACAGACACCAACCAGAGAAACACTCAGCAAAATGGGGTAAGAATCTCGATTTTCATTCCATTTGCGAAAGTACTCGAAATATCAGGGCAACTCTCAACGAACTGAAATCTCAAAATAAAAATGGGGGATCAAATAAGATTGGGAAAATTCCTTGAAAATAGTATAATCTTTCAAAAAGTGTTATTTTTAACATTTTCGAGATCAGTAATCATGATTTTCAAGAATGATGTTTACAAATGTAAGAAAAATATTGGAAAGTATTTTGAAATTTTTTTCAATGAATATAAAAGTAATGTAGCTGCATACATTTTAATGTTTTAATTACTACAATGTGTCTAGTCTTTATTCTCATCTTCAAGCTCTCCGAATCTATAGGACTAGAGTCGTTCGTTCGTTCAACAACAGCAGTAATTAGCAGTTCCAATGTTTCCGGTGAAAATCATTTGTTCTTTTTAAACGCTTTTAATCTGCCTCATTATGTTGTCTGTCTTCATGAACACCTTTTCGTCAACTTCACAATAAATTCAAGAGAATTTATGCATATGTCATTAACTCTCTTATATTTTGATCGTCTTCCAATGCTCTATTCATGCTCAAAGTCGCTAGATTAACTTATTACGGTCTTTTATTTGAAATTTGAAACGCAAATAAATATTCAGAATAATATTTTTTTTAATGTAGCGACATATCAGTCTAATACATATCGTAAAAGTGTTATGTAAATGTAATTTCGTTGTAGACAGAAATTTATATATTTTCGTATCTGTAGTGCGTTTGCTGTCCTTATATGTATTTTATCATTATCATATCTTTCATTATCCGTTTACGAAAAGTGTATTCTTCGTCTGCTTGATCCATTTACACTGCTAAATATTATTCAAGCTTCTTGAAGCAGTAAACTAATATACAAGTGTAGTAGAAAATAATTTCCTGTGTCTATACTAAACTTTCAAGCCAAATACCGCGTTTTTGATAAACTTTCAAAAGGATACTTTGCCCTTCATGTGAAGTACCCTTTTTTAAAAACTGAAAACAAAATTAGAACACGTGCATCGACAGCAAGTAAATTCTACCGTAAATACGAAATGCGAATTAAATTGATTCATCGATTTATACAAAATTGCTGCGCACAAATGGTCAGACGGACGGACGGAAAGACAGAAGTTCTGCCAAAAACTACTTTTTCAGAATCAGGGATAACCAAAACTGATATTTCCGAAGAAATGTCGCTTTCGAATTTTTTCATGAAATTTTTACAATCCTTTCTATATACTACGTATATGATAAAGTAAAAAGCGTGAAACGTCCGATATTAGGATCGAAACCAAAATTCTCGGAGATTTTGGGATGAATACTCGTACTCCATATGCCGCTATGTGAGCTTTTACACCATAAGAGATGCACGACACCCCTACAGGTGTAAGTCGGGAAGAGCTGACACGAAAAAATGACTGAAAATGGACGACATTAGAGGCGAATTTCTAGCTTTCAGAGTTGCAGAGATGAATAGAGACACTTCCAATGTTAAGTCAGAGTTGGGCCACCACTATTCGGTGGAAAAACCCTATAACTTCCATGGGTGGAGTGGGAAGGGAGTGTCATATAAATATATTTATCGAAGAAGACGGTTATTTGCGTTTAATTATTATGACTGGCTCTTAATAAAAAAAAGGTTTCCGATTCCCTGCTCAAAAGTCTGATTTAGTTGGGAACATTTTTTTCAATTTCGGGACCTCATAGGTGAACACTGACGAGCCATTTAAGTGCAATGTCAACACCTATGGGGTTTAAATACCAAGAGTAAGAAAGAAAAGAATTGTAGACATATTGCAAAATTCACGTGAGCACATCCGCGGGTACTCAGCTAGTATTCTAAAATAAGGTTAATATTTAATATACTAATTTGAATGCATTTTCTTTGAAATTCACATCATTGTACTTCTAATAACATTTTGGTAATATGTATCCCCCTCATTCCCCAGAAAAATATGCCCCACCCACTCCCCAGAATGCTTATTTTTGTACTTCGTAATTTTTTATGTTATTTTTATCTGTTCCCAATCTTTATACAGTTGAATATATAATCTCAATTGTAACAGTAAATGACCCAGTCACTAACCTTGACCATTGGTTGTGATGGTTGGGCGCCACGGAGAATGTCATGACATTCTCACGATATGATTGTTCTGCAATCACAGAAGAACGGGAGATGTTTCACCATCCATATACATAACAAAATAAAACGCAGCAACAGTATAGTGCAATAATAAACAAATACCCTGAATTTACTAGAAGTCTCTGGCTAAGAAAGAAACACGTGTAATAAAATACTTTAAATACAATTATTACATTTTTTTATAGTTCACACCTAGCTTTATTGTTAGTGGCCTTCAGACTCTCAATAAAAACTCTCTTGGGGCCGTAATCAAAGTTACTTTAGATATATTATTTCACGAGTACACTCAAGCACATACGGCAATACATTTTTTTTTGTGGGGCTTTAGGGCTCGTCAACATCGAGGTCATTAGAGCCCATACGGCAATACGCATTAGGGCAATATCGAATAGGGCAAATGTACGGTATCAAATTAGCACATGGCAGAGTCATCGTCTGGTACATACAACCGCGTAAGAGCAAGGACGCATGAGCTTCTCAGATAACGTCGTGGAGGGAAAGCGTTGTCAATTCGGTGTTCACTAGTATGTGAGTCACCGTAGTCCCGCCTCGGTGACAGCGACGGGTGTAATAACTGTCCGGAGACGCAGAGGGGCACTATTAGATACTACGAAGTATGCTCATCAGGTACGGTCTCAGCTGCTATCAGGCTCTCGACCTAACACCATCGCACGTTCCAAAATTAAAAAAAACTCCCCAAGAAGCTCTTAAGACCATAATGGGCAGCGGCAATAACCATCAGCAAGAGGGGGATGGCAACGATCTTGTCGGAGAATATAGTAAAGAAGGCGGTAGCTTCCTCGATTGCCGGCGCACTGACCCACACTCAGCCCTGTGACATGAGACGTCACTCTCCGCAACCGTTTCAAGAAAGATCTCCTGGCCCCGCATACGCGCCCTTTTTGTCCCCTTGCCGAACTACTTTTTTCATGGCACTCGAAATCCATCCTCCGTGACGCGCGTCTACACTTCACTTTAATTGACGCGATGTGAATGTGCGGCCTGCTGCTAAACACAAAAAAACTTATTTTTCGCTATACAATACATCCATCCAGATTCTTATTTTCACAGATTTTTATTTGGGATCGGAATACATTAGTTGTGCCTTGCTTACTTCACGGGAGCAAATTAGTTAATTGTCCACATGGTCTAACACAGATTTCCACTGCTTTTTGGCATTAAATTATTTTATCTCTGTGATATCTATCGCTTTTTCATGTGTTCCTTTTTCTAGATCAAATGTGCTGCTTCTTGGTTTGGATCCTGGATATTTGGGATCAGTTGCTCTAGTTCTAGTCGCGCTCTATGTATATCTGACATGGAACTACGATTACTGGCGCAAAAGAGGAGTTCCCTTCGTCCAACCGGTGCCTCTGTTTGGGACAATCCGAGATATCATCCTCATGCAACGTAGTGAAGCGGACGTTCTAGATGATCACTATAGGAAGTTCCCCAATCATAAGTGAGAGACATTCTTGTGGAATAACTTATTGAAGAACAAAATACGATACAAATACATTTCATAACTAGTAGAATATATTAATTCTATAGAAGTAATGAATTAGTATTGATAATGTATTTCCCTCAAACAAGTTCATGAATATACTAGTTTGTTCAGTTAATGAAATTAGTTACAATAAGAACTATTTACTTTCACATAAATCTTATAATGCTACACAAACAAAATATAACCCTTGTAGTGGCAATCTCAAAAAAATAATAAAATTCTCGAACCAAGAAGGATTTATGCATCTAGTTCAATATAGCCTTATTCATATGAATTCTGCTTCAGAGGATTTCAGCTTGCACATCCACCTGAGGTTGGTTCTGATATTAATAATCAAGCAGATGACCTACATGGTGTACCGCAAGGTTTTGTCTGCCCGGTGCACTATTTCTGTGTTATTTAAACAATCTATTTGGTATAAATTAAAAGACAAGTTGTTTGTGATCGCGAATGGTGCCACTTTTATGATTGTAATAGTGCAGAAGTATATTCACAATAATATTAAGAGCTGTCGATAAAAAATATTATGCTACTCCACCTAAAACAACAACAATATATCTGATATTTAGTGCAAGAAGGAATTTTATTTTTCTAGTTTCCAAATAGGTGAACTCTTATTTAGATTATGTCACAATGTCTTTTCGATTTCAAAAATGTTGACATATGAGTTGGACGTTAAGATGACTGATACCATTAATAGATTCGTCGGAGGGTTCCAGATAAGGCAGCCTTTCCTGGTCGCTCGAGATCTCGACTTCATCAAGTCGATTCTGATAAAAGACTTCAGTTCGTTCCATGATCGAGGTCTTTTTCCAGTCGACGGACATAAGCTCCCTCTGTCGCAAAGTTTGCTCAACTTGTCAGGCAAGATCTCATTTTCTTTTCTCCAATCATATTTTTTCTAAAGCAGCTTCTTAAGATTTTTGTAAAGTAAAGGAAAAATAAATTAAAACTATAATTACTTCCAATATTCGCTATTCGCATAAAAATAATAATGTCCATTTTTAGTAAAGCATTTTCAACTCAATGTTCCTTTCACCTCGCAGTCACTTGATTCTGTTAACAGGTCAAGAATGGCGGACCTTGCGCTCCAAATTGACACCTGCCTTCTCGAGCGGGAAAATGCGCTTGATGTTTCCCTTGATACAAGAGTGCAGTTATCTTCTCTGTGATCTTTTGGACGGTCCAGTTTCTCGTGGAGACGCAGTTGATATAAGAGACGTAAGTTATAAAAACGACGATCGTCTGTGGCATGTTTCTCTTCGCATATAACTGCGGATGGGTCTAGAGCAGTGGTATCAAGGGAAAGAGCACGCCAGCAAACTTACGTTCTGTCTACCCAGGGATGTAAATCACGATTATAGTTTCTGTTACCGGATAGCAGGAAGGGGTTCACAAATTCCTTTCTTGACCTCTGTAATCAGGAGTTTGTGGAAGCGACAAAGGAAATTTCTGGAGTCAAAGCATTATATTTTAATTTTGAAAATATACCAAATATTTTATATAAATACAAAATCATAGTGTAACATAAATCATAACAGAGGGAAATATAATTAAAATATATGATTTTTATTTGCAATTATTCTCGGATTACTTAGTAATGCCGTTTAAACTACTCTTTTTCGAGACGAAATGTTTCACACATTTTTAACAATGGGCACTTCCTCCGCGCTCATCACACAGAAAGTCAGAGGTTCAATCGCTCTGAAATTTTCAGAATGGCCTATTCCATCCCACCACAATAGCCCACTGGCCAACCCTGACTGAAACCTGTCTCCACAGGCGGCGAGCATGACAAGAAATGAATGTGGTGTTATTCATAAAATATGAGGTTCACCCATCTAGCGCAAAAGTTATTATAAGCTCAAATGAGTTCAATTTGCTGTCTGGACAATGTGATCTCAAATTCTCTTGAGATAGTTCGAATTTCACCCAAAGTACTACGTTCAGAGTGGCGACAGACCTATCAGATCTATTTCAAAATGAAGTATTTTTAAAGTGGGCAATCATTTTAATGCCCAAGCTAAGACCCGTGAAGCATTAAGCGTCACTGCGACAGAACTGCTTTAGAGGAGATTGGTCAGAATTTGGGACGGTCAACCTACCCAGTCCACGTGGACACACCACTCTGTCTCAGAAAAGATTTAATTCTTCTCAACCTTAGCATCTGAGTATTTCGATTGGAAATCATTTATTCTGCTTTCAGATTCTAAATCAGTTTACAACCGACGTGATTGGCTCGTGCTTTCTAGGCTTGCAGCTGAACGCTCTGAAAGAGCCACAGTGTGAATTTCGCCGAATAGCGAATGTCTTAACGAGTTCTTCGATGCTTGACACCATGCGTGTTATCTTCTGCAAAAGGGCGCCATCTTTGGCTCGAGTTTTTGGCATCAACTTTGAAGGTAAGCGTTTCACATCTCATCTCTGTTGTGTTGCGATGCACTAAGGTCACGTCACGACATCCTCGAGAAGTGTTCTGTAGGTGTTCATTGAATACAGGTGTAACATTCGGACCTAAGAAAACAAGAAGAATATCTATACCTGAGCTGCTAAAGGGGAGATCACCAAAATCAGGAGGCAGATAAAACTTTCCCCGTGTACATAGACGTACGCTTTTAGGGTAATGGGATAAGCTATGAACGACATTCCTCGCGGAAATGTTCGATTCGCGTGGTGCTATTGCTAGTATTTAGCAGGGTTGAAGTGAAATTAGGGGAGGGTTGACCTTCCCTTTTTCTTCAGTCCCTAACTTGTAATTAGTTGCTCCATTTCTTCATAAAATGAAGAATTTGATCACGCAAAAATTTACTATTTTGCCGAGCATAAAGAAAATAATAAAATTACCCTGCTCCAAGCGGAAGTGACACAAATTTTTATATCAAACATTTCAGCCAGGGGAGGTAAATTGTTTATTCAATTTCAACGTTAAAACACTTGTAACCAGTTTGTTTCTTCTGGTAACTTTTAAGTACATTTTAAAACTATTTTACTTTCTGGCTATTTTTAAACTATATTACTTCTGGTATGAACCAACAATGCGGGAAACCCAAATGACATGGAAAATCATGATACAATTAATTGTCCTTTTTTGATAAAAAACAGGTATTGAACAAATATTACGGACTGCAAGCAACTTCTCCACGTGAAAAATTCCCCATCATTTTCAATACGGAAATTTCAATTTAATAATGCAAATAATAGTAAATCTATTTTTCTAAAATGTAATATTCTTAAAGTATCCTAGTTAATACTTTAGAACAATGATAATTGGTAAATTATTTGACTAGCGTCTGAAGAACAAGACCTTTTGTGGTTTGTGTTGTGCAGGAGCAGAAGCAACTGACTTCTTCCTGCGCACAACGCGGGAGATGGAGTGCCAGAGGTTGCAGAGCAAGGGATTCCCTCCGCGGATGGATATGTTCTATCTCATGTTGCAACTCAAATATGGCGGACAAGTGGAAGGTGCCAACGACGACAGCAGCGACGCCACGACGGATTTCAGTGAGTGCTTCATGTCCACACATCCAAAAAGGGAAGTAGATTTTAGATACAGGATGATTTTGACCAATGAGAACAAACTGTAGAAGTCGATCCCTGAGAGGATATGGAACGAAGAATGTATGGAAATTCATGTGGTCCATTCTACAGGCAATTTAATTGATTCATAATCACGTACAGAGAATACAGTGTAATGACACTCAGACATGCGGCCACCGTTACATCCCGTGGTTTCCACGGGCAAACATTGTATGCTACTGTTGTTGTCAGCGGGGATAAGTTTCCCGACACAGCCTTATAGCCAGCCCGTTACGATTTGTCTTTCCGTATGTTAACACCAAGTCGGCAAGCTCCAGATTCGAATACCTAATCTTAGTCAACAACACTGTACCACATCCACTTCACAGTGAATCAGCAAGAGAATTGGAGAGGACATGTAATGTTACCGATGAGGTCAAGAGTAGGAAGATATCGTTTAATGATTAAACCACGTGTGTTTGTCAATATCTACGAGTAATTCGATCGGCTTTCTTAAAACTTGTACCTATTATATCTTTCTTTAACGCTTGCCTGATTTTTACATTATTTCACTAAAATAAATTGGGAATTTTTCATGTTGCAGTGGACTAATTCAAAACATTCTTAACCGATTTTTTAATATCTTTCTTTATTTATTAAAGCAAACACGTTTTAGCTCTAAATCTATACCACTTCAATGCCTGGCGGTGTACACTTTGATTTCTCCCGATATTCATTTCCTCTGCATGTTCGTTACGAACTTAATCGATTTTCAGAGATGACTGACAACATGTTGGCCGCTCAAGTGTTCACGTTCTTCGCCGCTGGACACGAATCCTCTTCGGCATCTGCTAGTTTCGCCTTGTACGAGATCGCTCTTCATCCGGATGTGCAAGATCGACTCCATGAAGAGATCGATGAAGCACTGGCGCTCGATGGCTGCATCACTTACGATACCGTCCAAAACATGAAGTACCTCGACAAAGTCTGGAATGGTAAGTGGCTGCGCGAGCAAATGACACGTTATCGGTGGTACTCGTTTTACGCACTGCCTACAGCGGTATATACTAAACTGTGCGTTAAAATTTTTTTACAGGGTATGTGAATTGTGGAATACATAAAAAATTAAAAATAACAAACATTTTTGATGGGTGTGATACAAAACTAGATATGTAGAAAAGTTTTATTTATTTAGAGAAGATCGTGCTTTCGTCCGGTAATTTATGTAAGATGCAGCTATAAGTTAAACTCTTTCACATGTTCCGATATGAATAGTATTTTACCTAAATCGTCTTCATAATGTACGAAGTTCGTTTCTATATTGATGCCATCCAGTAAGGGAGTGTACCTCTCGCACGTTGTCAGCGTCATGAGGTAAGTATGAGGAAATGACGGTATCGTCTTACACACTAGAGACGAGTTCTACAACAATTGCTATAATTACGTCCCATATCTTTAGTGCCATATATCACATTTATGTCACCTCACGCCATTAAAAAATGCCACACGCTTATTATGAGTACTGACAGTTTTACTGATAGCAAGACAATATAGAATTAATATACACAGCAAATAAATAAAATAATGAAGATACATATGTTGACAATTAGGTATTTAAATGTTGATAATATCTCTCTAATTAAACAGACTATAGATACTCTTTACTTTCAGTAGTAAAAATCTCGTGTCTTATCGATATGCGCGGGTATATTAAAGTTCTGATATTTTCTGTGGTAGAGAAAAGAAACCACCTCCTCTTTCTTGCCGCCTTGGGCCATGGCTCATATTGGTCCAAGCCTCGTACATACTACCTCTTTTATGTATGCCTGAGCGCAAGAGAAAGTGCAATATGCCTTTTTTTTCAGAAACTCTTCGCAAGTATCCTCTGGCGAACACGTTGATTCGCGTGGTGACGAAGCCCTATCAGTTACCAGACAGCAAAGTCGTCTTGGAACCCGGAACGCAAGTGTACGTGCCGGTGAGCAGTCTGCAACAAGACCCAGCTCTCTTCCCGCAACCCTCCCGCTTCGACCCTGAGCGATTCAGCGACGATGAGAAGGCCAAGCGACATCATTGCGCTTTCATGCCTTTTGGAGACGGCCCGCGTACGTGCATCGGTGAGTCATCACTTGTCATACAATGAACGGATCTCACACACAAGTAAATAGGTACCTCTCACATTATCTTTGTTGCACATTACTAAAATTGTATAGAATGCTTCGAACCCGTCAAATGACCATGTTCGATGTTGATACCACAATGACACGGGCCGTGTGAGATATTTGATGACGTGGGGTGTTGGGATTGGTCGGGATGGAAGCATCGGGATTGGTTAACGGGGAGCGCCAATAGGGCGCTGCGCGTGTTGAGGGAAGCAGGAGCGAGATGCGGGACCGCTGACTTGTGACTGCCGATGGGGTTGTCCGAAACATTGATTGAAATCTTCAACAGGACAGTCAAAATCCGGAAAAAAAATCAGCCGTGAAAAAACTTTAAGATTAAATCGAGTGAGTTTTAAAAAGTGTCTTCTCATGGACCCAGAGATGTAAGAGCAACCCTCTCTCTCACACTATCTACTCTCCTGGTCCACTCTGGGTCTGAATCAACCACATTCGTTCCAGTTACACAGCATGTCCCAAAAATCGTGTCATTCCTTGGGAGGGTAGATAGAGCAAAAATTCTAAACAACCAAGTCCTGAATCATCTCTATCCGGTGAACCAGTAATTAGGAATTAATTAGTAAATGCAAAACAATCAGCTGCGTGCATTAATGGATAACGTAACGTGAAGGGCACATGGTAGAGCTGGCAACCCTAAATTTTGGGAGTAACGACAGGCGTTTCCACAACTTAAGAGCACGTAATTCCTTATAACAGCTATTTTTACTACGCAAAATTCTTATAACCACATAGGCGAGAGCTGTCACACAAATATCAACTCTTATTGGTGTAGTACGAAAACAAAGAGGGAGAGACGACACAATCACGTAACCACTTTCATCTTATTCAAACAATGAGAACTGTGCATAATATTTTCCAGAAATATGAGAAATACCTCCCCTGACGGCTCTCTGTTAAATTGAGGTCTCTAGGTAGATTGCCGAAGCTTCCGCGATGGTGCGCGAATGTAAGGAATTGTCGTTAACGATCAAAATATTACGAAACAAAGCGGTTAAATTTTGAAAATATAATAAATAAAAAGTAATTGAATAATATGTTCATCGGAGAAAATCGTATAGGACTTCCATGTTTTGCATTTTTTCTCGATCTATATTCCAAAGGAAAGGCAAGTGTTTCGGACAAAGAGTAGACTAGGTTTTATGTACAAGTAGGGAAACTCAACATGGCTGCCCAGGGACATAAAAAGCATAATGTTTACTCCAACGACATAAACCTCAAACTCACGGGAAAACTGGCATCTCGGAAACCGCTCTGCGTATTTGTGATCAGCTGATGTTCCGTGAGGTTAGTGTCGGGAAAAAATAATTGCTGGAAAGTGCAAGTTACATAGCGAGTAGCGTGGCTGCGTGATTTGTGCCTTGCAAAAAGTTTCAATAGATCTGGTGGCAACGCTGCGTACCACTTGAACAATTCATCGGTACAACTACAACTGCACACCGTTACCACTACAAAGTGGTAAAATAGCACCTTCTGGTGTACAAGTAGAGAGAGAGGGTGGTAGCGTTCTTGCTCTTCACCAAGTCATCCCGGGTTCAATTGCCGGAGGAGCCGGGAAAAATTTGTAGCTTTTCACATGAATGTCCCAGTTCATATAGCTGAAAAGCGACTACTGAAAGTCACTACTGTGAGAGCCTACTGAAAAGCGAACCCTTCTTCCTATATCCACCTCCTGCTAGTATCAATAACTCGAGCTATTACTAACTACTTCTACAAACTCCTCCACAAGTTGTTTGTAAACCCAGCTAACCGGTCTACCCATTAACCTACCACCCAACTCCCATCTTCTATCGCTCCATGTAGATAAGCTTCAATAGCACCCTACATTTCCCATTTACAAATACTATAATAAATAAATAAAAGTGGTAAAATACTCTAAGCTTTCCCCATCAATTTTTTGGTTGTTCCGGTCGGTCTTCCGACATTGACATGAATCTTAGTGAACAGTAGAAATCTCAGTGAGGTTGATGAGTACATGTTGAAAGAGAAAATTGCTTTAAAATCTCACGGGACATCTCTGATAAAAAGTAGTATAATTCTAGAAAAATTTGCAAGATCATTCTGTCATAAATCACCGGCAACTAGTCGCGAAATTTAAAAAAGTGCCGTCCACGCTTTAACGAATCATGGTTAGCAAATATATCGTAATAAAGAGACATAAGTTATCTTAAATTATCTACGCTTTCTTATTATAACTTGTAGTTTCGTTCTTGTAGTTTATTGTTTGTGAGTTAATATTAATTCATTCTCTCGAAAATGAGATGTAACGACCGAGGAAACAAATGTAAGAAAATAGGGTATTTTAAATAACTGCATGTGTAAATTAATTTTTGTTTCTCGGAAATATCTCTGGTCGCTCTTCTTGAATGTAAATACATAAAACTAAATCATGTTTTCTTTGTGAATACAGGAATGCGCTTCGGTATTTTGCAAGGGAAACTGGCCTTGGCGATGCTCCTGTCCAAGTACCGGTTTGAAGTGTGCTCCCGAACCGTTGTGCCATTACGGTTCGACCCCAAGACCTTCGTGAGGACTCCGCTGAACGGCGTTTGGCTGGCTGTGCATCGGCGCTCTGAAGCTTGACTCCAAAATATCAGCTTTCTCTCGGATAGTGTTCTTTGAAAGAAATATACGACTCTGACCATTAAAATAAATACAATTAATTATTGTCCCCTGGTGACGCTTTTTGTGTGGAGTTGGTCGTGATGGGCGGTATATAAACCTACACTTTACCACTGAGGTTTTTTGCATTGCAAGTGCTTGCATTGAAAACAAACTAAGAAACAAAACAAAACAAGGAAGATATCTGACAGTGGGGATTGGCTGTTTGTTAGAAGACATACCATCCCTGATTTGAACCTTTTTGTTTTTTCCACTAAATAACCCACAGACGACGGTTTTACGACCACGAGTTAATAAGTAATTTACGAAACAACCTTATTTGCTTTCCAAAACAATCCTACCCTAGTTTTTCTTTGCCATAGTCTTCATTTTGTACCCAATCATGTGCACGTTTATCCAATAATTTCTCTATGTATATTTCCAAGCATAGCCATTTATCGACGGAAAAAGATGAGACAACTTTTCGGGCCAATTTTGTTAGACTTCTTTCCCGTAAGGATGCCCAATAATAAAAAGATACATTATTTCTTTGATTTATTGTACAAATTTTGTGGCTTTCTGTTTGAAACTTTGTATTCCACAATTACTGTTTTATTGATAAAAAACTCCGAACATGTTTTTGCGAGGTATATAAGAAATTTTTCAGACTTTACCATAATGTTTTGCGGATTATTGAGGTCTTTTAAGATTATTTCGGTCAAATTTACCATGTTATCAATATTTTGAACAATTTTCACAGTGAAGAAATTTGTGATTGTCACTTCTAAAATAACTTCATCTAACAACAACTATGTGTCTTCATAATTAGACCATCATTTGTAGATCACACATCCTCTCATAAATGAGTAGAACTCTTCATTTATTATATTGATTTATTATTGGTACTCGCCAACGTTTCGAGGTTACGCTGACCTCTTCATCAGGGTCAATTGTTGTTTATCAATAGACATTAAATAGTTCCAGCTTCATTACATCCTTGTTAATCGAATTTTAAACATGGAAGGTTCATCATTGTGCAACCTACTGTGTCAGAAGCTAGTTTAAAACCATTTTGAGTAATCTGAGCTAGAATTTCGTTTCAGAACAATAAATTACACGATAAAAATTTGAATACGAAGAAAGTAATAAATGCAAGATTTGGATGAAGTAACTTATTATAATAAGCAAAATTCAGACATTGAGGCAAGTGAATAAAATCACGTTTCGAACGACATGTATTAAATCATGACTTCTATATCTGTGTTGTTTCACCCAAAGAATATAACTAGTTATCAGTATTGTTTAGTTTTGTTCAAATAAGCATAAAAAGTATATTATAATCCATGGGTATCGTGTTGGTATGGATGTAATCAATTAATTATAACTTTTATTATGTATTAGCTAATATCGAAGAGAAGAAAAGGTTGTTAACTTAAACCGAAAATAAATCTTGTCCAAAAATCATTTCAGTAATTGATGTTGGAACTTCTGTTATTCAGATTCCCCTCAGTCAAAAAGTATTTTAAATGCTCGCAATACTTACGTCAAACCAGCAAAACAATCCGAATCAATCGAATTTTATTGGAAAACTAAAAATAATTTTTATCAATTGTTACATTTCTGATGTTCTAATCATCCCAGATATTATACGAAGTTAATCGTATAATGCGTATTATTTCGTATAATGCACCATACGAAATTAATCGTATAAAGCATGGTAGTTACAATGAGTCAAACCTATTATACTGATGTTCCAATTTTGGAATCGACATGCCCGAAATCCGAGGGAGAGGTATGTTAATGAAAAACCATTAATATTGCAAAAGTGTTTATTTCTTTTACCAGTTCCTTTTTACAGTAAAAAATTCTACAATTTAAGGTCTTTACATTATCTTACTAGCTGATTTTTAGACACTTTTCAGTCAACTTTATCTGGTAGTTTTTCCACTTCTTACTTGGAAAATGTTTGCTCATTGTTATAATAATTAAAATCTTTTACTACGACCTTCCGGTTGTACGTAGAGCAAAATGGAGTCGTGAATTCGACAGCTGATTTGTGAGATATGCTGAGGCACTGTGTGTGGTATGCCTCAGTGCTACCGTCTTGTGGGACAGTTCCAAAAATACAGTTGGAGTGATCTGTGAATATTTATCATCTCTTAAAACCTTATTAGTAACGTCACGGAATTTGTAAAATGTGAGTCAAATAGCCTCGGTTGAGTTTAAGCTGTCGCCGAGAAACCAGTTATTTTTTTCCCTAATCAAAATAAACGGTATTCATTAACTTAATATTTTCTTCTCTTCTCATCAAGAAGCAGCACACACACTGGGTCTCAGCGCATAACACGACATCGCACAGGGTCGGCTCTAAGTTTTTAGACGAAAACCATTTCTGCGCCCCCATAACCTCAACCCATCCTCTCTCAAGTAAGTAACTGCGGAGGAGGTTTTTCAAGACATTTAATTGCTAAGAACAACAACACTTTTAATATTGCTACATTATAGTATCGTGACCAGATCTACGCCTCTATTAAATCATTATTGTCATTTCTTTCTTTATCTTCATCCATTACATGAAAAACTATTGTACCTAGACAAAAACAAAATTACTGTGAACTCTCTCAAATCAGATTCCGCAAAATCAAAATTATTGTGATTGTATGAGTGAGTAAAATCTTCTGGGAAATATATTTTCCCTGAGAGATTATCACGTAAAGAGGAAAGAGTCATAAGGTCCATTATTCGAAGATATTCATATCTATTCCCAACTAAATGTAACTCATCGTCAGTATTTATATGACAACGATTACAACATATATATCAACTGTACATATTTCTTCCGTGTTCCCTAGACGTGGGGTGTTAACCACTACACCACCCGTTCGCCTTCCGCAACCGTACACCATTTCCACCCAGATCTAAACCCCGGAAGACCTGAGACACATCCCCGTACAGTGGTGGTAAAGTGCCCACAGCATAGTGTGCCGCCCGGTTCACTTATCTCCTGTATGGGGATGTGTCTCAGGTCTTCCGGGGTTTAGATCTGGGTGGAAATGGTGTACGGTTGCGGAAGGCGAACGGGTGGTGTAGTGGTTAACACCCCACGTCTAGGGAACACGGAAGAAATATGTACAGTTGATATATATGTTGTAATCGTTGTCATATAAATACTGACGANCACAAACACATTGCACACCTCACGTCGTGTCGCTCCATTTTACTTTCCAGGAAAGGTCCAAAAACGTCAAATTGCTTGCCTCTCCGTCCCAATTTTTTCGCTCCGAAATATTTCCGCCTATGTCGCCTATTTGGACTAGCCGGCCCCGACAACGTACCAGTGAAGGTCTTATCTTTTCTTCTGTAGGTGCAAGCAAATGAATGAACATTAATAGACAATATTTTAACCCAGAAATATCAATTGTATCTTGTCTACTCTGAGTTACACATAACATAAGTAACACATAAAATGAGTTACACATAACGTTTACTGAAATATTCTCTGAGATAAGTTATGGCAAATGGGCTAATTATTTGACGTATTCACAACACCTATAGCTTTAAGAGCTGCCGATGTATTGATGCTTTTATTGTTTTTTTATAGAACTATATTTTTTCAGCGCTAGATCCCAAGTATTTGAAACACAAAAACAAAACAATTAATTGAATAAAACTTTCATTTTCTTCATCCGCAAACCGAAATACTGAAATGGAATACGTCAGTAAATTTCCCCTTTTTTTACCACAATCCTCAAAGTTCTTAGTTGGCCAAGATACAGATAAAACGATATTTTGTGTTCCAACCTAAAAGAAACAAATAGCACTTACTCTAAAATACAAACATAAAGTAAAGCAGAATGAAATAAGGAACATATTAATTATGACAATTTTGACAAGAATCGTCTGTGAGTGTCTAAACATGTAACATGTCTACTGACTCAATTACATCTGTTGTCCACACTGACAAGCAGTCTGGCAACCCATTTCATTTGTAAGGGATTATGATACAGTGTTAAGAGGAGGACTTACGCTAGAAGCGATTCCACTTGGGGGGGCATAAATCATGTAACGCAAAAATGCAAGTTTTAAACTCACTGCTCTCCTCCACAACGCATATGTAACGAACTTTCACTCCCAAAACATAATTACGTAACACTGGGCCTCGTCCCCGTCCTCCCTCCTCCGAAATTTTTGTTGTTGCTTTCTGTGGGAACATCCTTTGGTATGCTAACTTAANTCCCTCCTCCGAAATTTTTGTTGTTGCTTTCTGTGGGAACATCCTTTGGTATGCTAACTTAATTGATCTATGCCCTCACTGAGAGATTCAGTTCAAGGTTCATGGTGACAAACTTTGCAGTACAAAACATAGCTTTCCGTAACACATAGCATACTTCTCCACCGTAACGCAGAGTAACGATACCAGGGCGCATTACGTAATTTACGGACTACCCCTTGTGAGAATGGCTGTTTCCTTCCTGTAAAGACGATACGAAAGAACAATAAAGCCTTAAATGGTAGTTTAAAGAACACTCTTCAAGGACATAATTTTTACTTTTTCGCATTTTCCAGAAATTCAATACCTTGGGGAAATACATTTTCCTGAGCCCGGACCAATAGACTGGACAGGGATTTCAGATTATCTTTTATTGTTTTGATCCGATCTGTCTTTTTGCTCAGAAATTCTGTTTTCTCTTTTATCTCTTTCATCATATACCTGAGTTCTTTGATACCAGAGCTTAACTTTTCCATTTTCTTGCTCCGGGCCTTTAAATGCTCTTTCATCTCTTCAAGCATCCTCAATAGTAAATGTCTTCTGAGTTTGGCAATTTTCTCTTCTCGTAGCATCTCAATCACCAATTTCTGAGATTCCCACTTCTCTTTTTGATTATCTTTGAATTCGCATAGCAATTTCTCCATCTTCTCTTTCTGTGATTTGCGAACATCTCGCATTTCTGCCATCATTTTTTGAAAGAAATCACAAAGCATTTCTTTCATAAGGATCATACCGTCGTGTTTCAATGCACTTTCCCTGTGAAGAGCATCTCCCCCTCCTTCATTTTGTACCGGTTGTTTCTCTCCATTCTCTTCTTGACCCTCGTCCAAGTTTTCTTCGTCCTTCCGAATTTTTTTTCTCGGAATCGGTATTTCAGCGTTCTTCCGTTTACGTCCTTGTCGTCTACCACTAAACCCACTCTCCAATGTTCCGTCATATTTCGCCATGCTCTCTTTATTTCTCTTCTTTGTCCCTTCACTCATCTTGGTTTCCTCCATTTCGTGAGCTCTCTCAGTACTGTAAAATGAAAATGGTACAAAGGTATAAGTACTATAATGAACTCTGAAATAAAATGACACATCGAAAATCACGAATTTTTTGCAATTACAAACTCAGGATCGATTATTATTCCATTCAGTTACTCTGGAATACTTCATAGAAAACTTTTTTCAACCGAAAATGAATAAAATAAAACTTATAAAAATATTATAATATAAGATTAGTTAGTTTGTCTGTGATGGGCAAAATTTCGATGAAGACATTTCTTCATTCTACACAAAAGTAATTCGGATGCGTCACGTGTTCAGAACTACCAGAATCAACAGAAAATTCCCGGTCCAAAAATTCTATTCAACCGTCTGCCTCGTGGCAGAAAGTATCATCCACGGTTATGCATCCCTTCATACGTCTGTGTTCCATTGAGGAAATAGTTGCGTCACATCTTTCTCTTTGATAGGGTGAGGAGTGAGGTTAGGTTATCATGACCAGGGCTCGGATCGATATGCTCGAAAAAGTAGGAAAATATGCACTAAAAAATTCAAATTATGCACGTTAAAAATAGTTTTAAATGTATATTTCTGTTGATGGGGCTCGCCAACGTCTAGGTCATTGGAGTCCTTAAAGCCTAAAATCTGCGCTTAAAATTTCGAAACATGCACTTCAAAAAACAAGTTACTTAAATGTGTGTATGTGCAAGTGTAAATTGGGTCACTTGAATAATACGACTGAGCTCGTTCTTACAGTACAAACAATATTTCTATAATGAACATGTAAATTTTGAATTATTTCAGTAATTTAACCTTAATTTTCGAGAGTTCAAACAAATGCACTACTAAGTTAAATTCAAATAGTCTGAAGTTAAAAATGCTAGAAATTGATTCCTCAAAACCAGACAAAGTCAGGAAAAAAATATACACAACATGCAAAATCTGAGCCCTAATTGTGACTATATAATATAATTTTCTGTTTCAGTGTACTACAATTATCCAAAGATGGAATGATGCAAGCAGTCCTGATAATTCATAAAAAGGAAAATGACTCATTGAACACACAAAGAGTCTACATCTGGGTAGGTATTCCCAAAAGTCAAAGAGGAAATTCAAAAATATTACCCTGAAAATGAAAATAAAAATTTTAATTATCTGTTCTATTTCTGCACCCCTTCTTTAAATTATTTAATGTATTTTGTTTCTGTTCTGCTATCTGTACTCATCATTTCAGTTTTTCATTATTGTCAGTTTCTCTTTTATTGCTTACAGTATCCTTTTAGTATCTTACAGTAGTTGATGATATTCCAACGAAAGAGTTTTGGCAGTAAAAATGGAATGGAAATGTATTTAGTTGTTAAAAAAATCTAGGCCAACTCTTAAAGGCAACTCGTTGATCATTCTGCTTTGCTCTTGCATTATTCATGCTTATTTCTTTGACTTAGAATGTTAAGAACTAAGAAAACGCTGAAGAAATACATGTGAAGTTGATTGACTTTTGTGGTGGTGTGATATATATTTTTATCATTAATTAATTAATTGACAACATTAAATGAAGTATTTTTCTTACATATACAGATAACTTTTTATTTTAAAGTAGAATTTCCAAAAAAAATTGCACTTTATGTTATCTCTTTGGATGTGATTCTCGAAATGAACCAGGAATATTGGAACAAGGCTTTTCACTCTTAATGCCAAGAGCTCAAAGCCACCAGATACTTACTCTTTCTTATATGCATGAACTATTTATATACAGAAGAAAAAAACCCACATCAAATATCACTTATAAGAGTTAATATACTTGTAAGTGGTAAGACAATATGATTTTTAAGTAGATAGATTGTTTTTGTAACTTGAGCCAAATAATTCATCAATAGTTTAAAATAGAAAAGTAATTGTGCGAGAAATTCAAGAAGTTGATATTTTTAAAAATTTATTTGAACAATGCAGTATGAATGATTTCATTGATCTCCCTTCTACATTGTGAAGAAAATAAAAAACTGGTGTACTTAATGTCTTGATAACTATTTCACAGTATTCAACCACAGCAAAAAGCATGGAATATTCATGGTTAAAGAAATTTTAAAGCTATGCATTAATAGGTTTGGAGTAAAAAAAAAATTCTAAAGGACGAGACACCACATAGAGAAAATTTTAATATTTCCAGTAACATAGTGAAGGAATATTTTTTATATCTTTTTTAAAAAGGAAGGATTAAAATATATTCAAACAAAACCTATGTTCATACAGAAATTTAACTTAAAAAGAAAGAAACAAACTTGAGAGAAATTGCAAAGAAAAGTAAATTGAGAAACTTTTGAACACCTTTGAAAAATAAATTAAAAAAGAAAACAATATTAATAAATAAATAAACAAACAAACAAATAAATATATAAAATTACCTGCAAGAATTATTTCAATAACCATTAATTGGTTTAGATAAAATGAAAAATAACTTACAAATAATTTGATTGGAAAAAATTAAATCCCTTATTAAACATATTAGAGATTAGAGAATGTATCTTGAAACTTCATTTGCATTTAATTCACATTATATCATCAAATTGGATATAAATAATTTTCTAAAAAATATACTTAATTGACTGGTTCAAATAATAAGAAAAATTATTATTTGATTATGTGGCTACAGGTTTGGTCTAGCTTTGCCTTGCAAAATATTTGACTGTTATATTAAAATTACATCATTAAACTTAATAAATATAAAAAATTAACAAGTATACAACAAAGATGCTACGCACAATGCAGAGTTCATTATAATTCATTATGGTGTTGAGCACCATTGTTAAAAGTTCTTGAGATTAGTGGACACATCCCAACGAGTCTGAAATAGGTACTTGTATACTTGATATCACTAATCTGAAAACTTAGGAGTTTTTGTCTGACATAGTAAACTGTTTAAAGGGCACCAAACCCAGGAGGTAAAAATACAAATTCGATGCACAAATCTACGTGTTATTCTCAGGCTTAAATATGGAAAAGAGTCTCACAAAAAATCTACACCAAACTATTATACTTTCCTAAGCTGAAGTACAATCACTGTGGCAATAAACTTTTTACCTACAGAGGAGAAAAAAGTATTATCCAATATTCAAAATTTTTAAAAATTGATTTAGAAAATGATACAAAGCTGCAAATGAGAAAGCTCCAAAAGTTCCTGTTACCATCATCACTTAAAATTTTCCCAAAGCATATTTTCTCTTCAACCAAACTAATTTAAACAAAAAATTAAAATAATACAGAATCATGGTTAAAGTTTAAAACTTCCAAAACAACTTCTTGGAATGACATAAAAAATACAAAATTCATGTTCAAACAGAGTCTAGAAAAAAGAACTAGGTAAAGAATGTAACTGAACATCATCGAGAAAACTAAATTCAGTTCAAATACTTTCACATATTTGATGCAGGTCATTCTTGACATGGGAATAACAAGAAATCCAAATAGAACATTCTTTATGAAGAAAAAAAATTAAACAACACAATAATCTAAACACTTCAGTAGTGAGTTGAAACAAATACATTCTTTTTCTATTACTTCATAATCAATTACCATTTATCTAACATGATTCAATTAAGAAAATGTGAATGACAACTGTAATACTTCTCCAATTTAACATCAAAATGTAATACCTCAGAGATTAAAAGTATAAGATAAAGACATTCTTACTATAAAAGTGTTATCAATTTTGTAAAATGAGGAAACAAGCTATTTCACAAAATGGCTGTCAATGCAACATAATCCTTCATTTACATACACCTCTTATAAATTATACCATCTTATAAAATGTAAAGCAACATTTCTATAAATTTTCATGGTCCCTTAATTATTTGATTATGAATTTGTGTAAAATATAAATTACTCACTTAGTTGATGTAAATCAATGTGAAATCGAATCGAGATTCCGAACTTGTGTTCTGCAGGTTGATGTACAACTTTCAGTCACTACCGTGATCACAAGTGCCGAGCATAAACTTATATATACATATACATGGATCCAACAGCCTCTGGAGGGGAAAACAATAAGAGATTTCTCTGTCTCTCTCGCACATCGCCTTAGGTGGGGGAACTCGATTCCCCTCACCGACTGCTGACTGCTGCTCACAATTCGTTGCACAGTGACACCTTACCCCCTCCAAGCGGATGTGTGAGCGAGAGGGCGACTTCTCTCAGTATCTTTTGTCTCATGTTATCAAGGACAATCTGCAGTAGAGGCGGTTGCCTCTATTTATATTTAACTCTGTGGTGCCGAGACTATTGAAGGTGGCATGACTGCCAACGGTGATCATAGAAAATGTAGTAGTATAGAAATATAACATATGCTAATTGCCATAGTGAAAGAACCTCTACACAATGCTAAAAGCAAAAGATTGACGCGATTCCTCGTGACCCCAGTATTCTGTTTGAGTAGGTAATGAACTGTCTTCTCAGATTGACATTGAAATTTCTCCAGTTCTTGCTGGGACACGAAATTCGATTAATGAGATGCGACGCGGCACGATGTCTCTACGATTTCTTTCGCCATGATCTGGGACTGTCGTTAAATATTTTTCTAAATGGGGATGATGAATCATTCCCCTTTTCCTGTTTTAGCTATCCTGGAATAGTTTATCCAAATTTTCAAAAGTGCTTAACAATTATGATGGTTAAAAAATATTTTTAACCTACTTTACACGATAGCGTGAAAGAATTTTGTATATAAGATGAAAAAAACTCTTAAAAATTTACATTCGATCTTAAAAACCTGCACTCATGTATATAGAGTTACACCCAGAAAATTATTCAGAAGCACTGAATTTGAATGTACAAAATGATGTTTTTGATCTGATATAAGCTTACTGGTAGAGTGCAACCAGGACTATAGCACCTGAAAAAGTTACGTACGAAGTCAGAAATATTGTGTAAGCTCATGCCATCGAGGGCAGATACAATGAAACACTCCTGTTTTCGGGTAAATAACTTTCTTGTTTTTAATTTAGCAAGAGGATTGTTCCAGCAACAAATTCCGAACAGTTCGGAATTCTCCCGGGATTTCCTTAGTGTGCTTGCGCGGAATTCAGGACGATTGCGAACCGTTCGGGATTCTTTGCTGCTGGAAAGTCCTTCGCGCGCCATAGTTTAAAGTTCGTTCGTTAGATGTCGCATGAACTTGACTGCAAGTCCATCTCAGGAAAAAATAAAACGATACAGCATAATCCTCGAAATGACGCGTTGATCAAAGGGCAACGGCGCTTTTTTTCAAGTTTCCCAAATAAAACAACACAAAAGTTATTTTAAATTTAAATTATGTATGTTTAAGAGTATTTCAAAGAGTTGTTGAGCAACATGTTTTTGTCTGTATCAATATATGTTGTGGAAACATCATTTCTTTATTTTTAAAACCTATTTTTAATATTTCGAATTTTAATACAGAGTTTTCATATTGTAATTAATAACGGGATAATTCCCATATAATTTTATATTGTGAAGTGAGCAACAATCTACGGTTAACCTTCAATCGGTTCAGTGGAATGAGCTGAAGTTGGAAGGTAGGGTTGGGTCGGATCCAACCCGACCACTGTATAATGAGGTTTCCGGTCAAAATAGGTTAACTGCGTCGTTTTATTACAACATTTATTAATCCTCCTCTGCCCATGGACCCTTCATCGGAAATGATGGGGTGGTCCCTTGCTTGTTTCCGGACAGTAACTTAGTTTATTGCTCCCACATGGTTAACCTTAGTCATACGCAACTTGCAACTGTTTTTTTTACAATAAAGTTTATTTATTTATTAATGATATAGTGCACATTAAAAAAGCTCTTTAGGGGAAAACAACAAACAACATTTTCAAGTTTTGATGGGAAAAGGTGAACAAGTAGTTGTTCCAAATGACATATCTAGTAAAATTAGTACAAGTAAAAATAACTATATTTAAAATAAGATAAAAATTAACAATTAGCTTATTAATAATGGTACATTGCGATTTTATATCTCTTAATAAAACACGGAAGATCAATGTGCGATAGAGCGTAATACCACCGGGCACCCGAAAGCCGAGTCTTCCGTGTTGTGTCAAGAGATAGAATCACAATGTACCATTATTAATAAGCTAATTGTTATTTTTATCTTATTTTTAAATACAGTTATTTTAAGGTCCGATGGGAGATTGTTCGATTAGCAAACCTTGAGATTGCAAGGTTTTATAAAAAAACAAAAACTTTTTTAAAATCCAAGATAGAATTACAAAACTAATACAACGTATAAATACGAGTAACTATCCCAGAAACACCATGTAAAACTTTCAATGTCCTAGGCTCAACAGTTTTGCTAATATAAATTTTCAAAGCTGACACGTCCCTTGAGAAAGCTAGAAAATAGTGTTTTTTTACTTTCCTAACACACACACAAAAAACAACAACTCAGACACAAGCACATACTTTTTTATATTACTTAGGCCCAATTTCACCAAGTTCGTTTTATGTCTTAAACGAGATTTTCTGTGCAGTAATCGTTATTATCAAAATGCGCGTTCCACCAACTTCGATTTACGAGAAAATCGCGATTTACACTTACACGCTCGGGGACCCTTCGATTACCAGCACAAATCGCGATTTTCTTCAGCACTACAAGAAATATGGCGTCCATTTTGTTTGTTTGCTCGTGGCTCGGTTTATAGATTATGTTCAGTGGCACGAGGGAGGCCCGCTGCTGCCTACGGTGTCCGTTGGTGGCGCTAGTGAGCAACATGATGCGTTTTCCTCCCGTAATTTGTCTTCAAATTACCCATAATGCACTGTAAAACTACTACCAACCCAGAGAATTCTTCAGAAACATTGATCAACTTAGTCGACGATTAGTTTTGCTTGGTGAAACGCATAAAATGTAATCGCGATTCCATTTACCTAATCACGTTTAAGGAAATCGCGATTATTCAACATTTGGTGAAATTGGGTCATACTTTAATATCATGTATATTTTCACATTTTAATTATAAATTATTACCTACTTAAAGGATGGAAGTGAAGTCAAACTACATGTCCAATAACAGTTGGTGCACAACGAAAAGTATTAAGTAAATAAAAACTAGAAATTAATCAAAGAAATGAGTCGTGAAATGAAATGAGTCTAATGAAAGTCGAAATGAAATATTCAGAGATTTATGGAGAATTAAATAAATATAATAAAATGAAGTATACAGAAAATTGATAAAAACGCAGGACTACGAGATTTCAGCCACTGATATTCATAAACTACGAGATTTCAGGAAGATCGGAAAGAATAAACAGGAAAATGCAGGGTCAAAATGTAACAAGAGGTTCAAAATGGTCTGAAAGCCGAAAGAATAATTCAATAAAAAGGCAAGGTGAAACGAAACAGGTAGCACAGTCTCAGACAAGTTAACACGGTGACTTCAAACAATATATTTGCGTTATATTACAAACATATTGACATTATATATGTATTATAACTCGCAGCTAACTTTTTATCTTATCTAGGAACTGTTGCTGAAATTTTTGAAT
>NNCF01127876.1:0-16705 GCA_002313205.1 Laupala kohalensis
AGGGAAAAAAAACTAATTTACTCTCCGGAATCAAGCAAGGGACCATCCCATCAATTCCGATCAAGGGCCCTAAGGCAGAGGCGGATTTAAAAATTTCTCATTTAAAATTTAAACTTATTTAATATCTACTTATGAAGCACATTTGTTTAAATGTTACGTACGCGTATATTTTCACACAAAGAAAACTAAAAAAAAATTCAACAATTTTTTGTGGCGATACAAACACGCCCTAAAGCGTTTAAGAGCACTACACGTAGGTTGACAAATCTCTTTAACAAGAAGTATTTTTTGAAGAATTGTAAAAATTAACCTTATTGTAAAAAATGCACTTGCAAATAGCATATGAGCACGAATGAGGCAATAAATTAAGATACGCTCCAAAGACAACCAATGGATCATCCCAATCATTCCGTAGAAGGGTTCAATTGGAGGATTTAATATTAATAAATGAAGATATTATACAAATACTTGTATATACATTATGTTCTGTAATACATGACAGTAGTATTTTATTTTAACAACCAACACTGACGAATAGGGAGAAGTGAGGATGAGCAGGATGCTAAGATAAGAGAATGATGCGCTGAGGAAGACATTGTAATAAACGTCGGAACATAAGCAGACATTCGTGTTTTCATTTTGACCATCTTCCATAGTGTTAATTGTTAAAATGCTCTTCAAAATGAAATAAAAAAATCGCTGCTACAAAACTGTGATCAAACTGGACGCACTCTATGCATCAGAAACGCGATCTTCAACATACATATTAAAATAACATAAGTAATGGAACGAAAAATATCTGAAAAAAGTAAAAAAGTAGTAAATACCTTTCGCATGTGTAATTTTTTGTACAATAGTAAACAATTTACTAATTTTATCAAATAAAATAATGAGACTTTCAAACTTCATAGAAATGCGTTATTTCATTTTCTTTATGTATTTTTAAAAAAAGATTTGTATTTAAAATTGTTCATTTCTTATTTCTGGAGTGTAACTAAGTTTATAATCCCCCACGTGGTCACAAGACGTTTGCAGCTTGTTACTTGTTTTCTTTTTCTTCACGAAGCCGTTAATTTTTTTATTTAATTGCAAGCAGTTCTATTTATTTGGAAGTAGTTCATTTGAAGGTAAAGTTAATGAAGTTAGTGAGCACAATTTAGCAACATTTCAAATAAAAACGCCGTGAATGCTGTAAGAAGCCCTGTGCAGAGTACTATGAAAGGTTCCCGTAAATATCCAGATACAGATTTTTTAAGTTAAATTCATCTATTGTAGCATTTCGAATCTTCTTGGAATTTTCTCGTAAGTTCAAAATTAATAAATAATCCTTAGCCATTTTTTCAGTGATACCAGCTTCTACCAAGTTCTGCACGACTTTGTCGACTTTAGGAGTGAGTGCCCAACCTTTTCTTACAGGGAAAGAGATATACGCAGCAGTGAGAAAGCACTCCTCTGCTATACGATAGTTTATATTCCATTCGTACCAATACCCCATCATCGCTATTAAAACGCGCTATGAATCCAAAATGACCATATCTTCCCTTTGTTCGAAATAGTCGAGCCAGTCTTTACGGTCAGTTTTATGTAATTTATACCACAATTGATTTATGGTATCATTAGCATCATCGGGTGGCACAAAAATGTCAGAATATTCAGATGCACCGTAAATTTCTTTAGCATAAGAGTTAATTTCCTCGAGTGTATCTATTTCTGCACCTTTTTCTGGTGAAGTCAAGAAACTCTTAAAGGTGCCTGTAAATGCGTTGATCATTATCAAACTGAAAAAACTCAACCATATCAGCAAACACCTTTCTCGTTTGTCAATAAACCTGTTGATATAGGAGTCAACGATTTTTAAAACTGTATTTGCAATAGACAAACGAAATATATACTTGTGAGCCAAAGCGTATACCATGAAACTAACAGCATTTGCAATCCAAACATATGTAGAGAAGGAACTAGCGATATTTCTGAAAATTGATGATGCTCCAGGCACCGCAAAACACAAATCCTTCAAGGCATGGGGGTATAAATATTCCACCGCATCTTGTGGTTCTGCGGTACGATATATACCTTCACCGCAAATATCAAATTGGTCTGTGGCAAAAATCGATTGAATTTCTTGGATTGAGCATGGACCCTATTCTGAATTAGCATATTCCATTGATATGCGGCTTTCGCTGCTGTTGAAATGCTCCGCGAGAATAAGCATGATATTTCCGTCACGTCCATCCGGCATCCATTTATTTCCCCGACGATAGTTGGAAGATAAACGGGTCATAACAGGCATTCCAAAACGTATCTGAAACAATTAGTAAACATATCATATCAGTCAGTTTATACCGAGACAAAGCAGTCCCGTTCTAAGGCTCCCGCCTTCCCCGGCCGCTTTGTCAAGGGAAATGGCGACTCCGCCCGCCCAGCCGGCCCTCGCTCAGCTGTCACCGACCCCGCGACACAGCACTCCTAAAATCGACGTCGGTGAANCATGACTGATAATCAAGATTTAAAATGTTGGGATGTTGTGAAACAAGCGTTTGAAAAGGCGTTCCACCCAACTGGCCGCCGTGAGAAGGTTATTGATCGCTTACGTACACGCAAGCAAGTGAAGAAAGAATCGCTCGAAGCGTACGTCTTTGATGTCCTTAAACTTTGTAAGAAACTTCGATCCGACCATGTCCGAATCTGAAAGAGTGGATCATATCCTCCGCGGTTTACAGTTACATTTCGTAGAGAAAATCCTACCGCTTCAACCTGACTCAGTTTCGAAGTTACTCGACATTGCGCGATTAGTTGAGGAAACACGTGAACGATTTGCTCAAGAAGTACAGCCTCAGACGGTGCCGCCACCGCCGCCTCCTGCAGTCTTGGGGACGGTCGAGAAGCTTTTGGGGGAAATGCTTTCGGCCCTGCGGCGGCTGGAACGTAGCCGCCAGCCGAACTCTTTTGGGCGTGGCACGGGATTTGATCGCAGCCAGAACTCGAAGGAGCTTTCAGCGTCCGCAGAGCTCCTTCGAGCGCGACGCCGGATTTCGACGCCTCGCGCCCGCGATTAGAGCGGGGGGAAATGCGCCGGGACGTGGTTGGCAAGATAGAGCTCGCTACGGACGGTTAATTTGCTTTAATTGCAATAAACTCGGCCATATTGCGAACTCGTGTCCCGACGCTCGCAAACGCCCGCCCTTAGGAGATCGAACCAGCGCACGTCCGACGCATGAAAAAAACGGGCCGCGCGATCGAGCGCAGCGTCCAGCCTCCCGACCATAATCGGAAACATTCAGGGGATATCCATTATATTTGTTCTCGACTCAGGAAGCTCAATAAATATTTTATCTCAGAAAGCAGCAGAGTCGCTGTGCTTTGAACTATTGCCAGCCTCTCACCGGGCGAAAACTCTCGGTGATAGTGAATTACTTATTCTAAGAACGGCTTCTCTCGGAGTACAATTTCACGATGTTTGTCTTCCCGTGTTATTTAATGTTATTTCAGATTGCAATATTTCAGCTATTCTCGGCTCGCCATTTCTGAGAGAACACAATGCCTCTGTAGATTTTTGCGATAATATTTTAGAATTCGTATGGAAGAACGAAAAATACGTTCTCCCATTAAATGACAGGCATTCATGGGAAATATCTCGTATTAATGTAGTGGAAATTCCTCACCCGGAACCAGGGTTAAAAATAATCCTCGTGAAGGACGTTAGAATTTCCCCTTACGATGAAAAAGAAGTAGAAATACGTTCGCTAGGTCCCTTTCCAATGCAATGGCTGTCATTGGTTCCTACGGAAAAAATATTTTAACAGAANCGACAGAAACACGTAGATCTCATAACGCGAACTGCGTCTGGGGAACAAGTATTGAGCAAAGTTTTGATAAAAAATTTAACAAATTCTAATGTTGCTTTATTCGCGGGAATGATTCTGGGAACAATTGATATAATGGATAATACTCCGTGTGAACAGTGGGACACTGGAGACAGTGGAGATACGGAAATTACGTTTTCCATGGGTAATGCTCTCACCGTTGAACAAAAGAAAAGTCTTACGGACTTGCTAGAATCGTATAGAGATAGCTTTGCTGCGTCAATGGCAGAACTCGGGTTCACGACGTGGGCTGAATTGGAAATAAATACAGGAGACGCTGTTCCAATTAAACAGATGCCTTGGCGCGTCTCGCATGCTCAAAAACATATTATCAGGGAACAGCTTCAAGAGATGCTCGCGCATTACATAATTGAACCGTCGTTCTCGCCGTGGGCTAGTCCCGTCGTACTAGTTACGAAAAAGGACAAAAGCATTCGGTTTTGTGATGATTATCGCAGGCTCAATGCGATGACAGAAGGATGAAGCTATCCTCTCCCGGTCATTGAAGATATGATGAGTTATCTCGGAGAAGCTCGGTATTTTGGTTCGTTAGATATGTTATCCTCTTATTGGCAAGTGGGGATCAGAGAGTCAGATGGATCAAAAACTGCTTTTATTAGTTCCGAAGGGTTATTTCAATTTAGGAAAATGCAATTTGGACTTAAGACGGCTCCCGCTTGCTATCAATTGCTTGCGGACTGTCTATTAGATGATCTGAGACACAAGGGTGCGATGAGTTATATTGATGATATAATTATTTACGGAAAGACGTTTGAAGAGTATTTAGATACTCTCGTTCGCGTGCTAGGTAGAATACGCGAAGCAGGACTACGTCTCAAACCAGAAAAATGTTTATTCGCTGTACAGGAAATCCATCTGCTTGGATTTGTAGTTAATAAAGATGGCGTACGCCCCGATGAGAAAACGTTACGTGCAGTTAAAGACGCGCGCGCGCCGCGTACTGATAAGCAAATACAGAGATTTTTGGGATTAACAAATTATTACAGAAAGTTCGTCGAAAATTATTCTCGAATAGCCGCGCCTCTGTACAACTTATTTAAGAAAGATGTTCTTTTTGTGTGGACGGAGCGCGAGCAACACGCTTTCGATTTGTTAAAAACAAAATTGACGACCGCACCGGTGTTAGTGCACTTTCGGCGAGGCGATAAGACAGAACTTCACGTCGACGCTTCGATTTTCGGCGTCGGCGGCGTTCTGTTGCAACAACGAGACGGTGCGTTCCATCCCGTTGCCTATGTGTCTAGAACGCTACGAGGCGCTGAAATTAATTACACTATTAGTGAGAAAGAAATGCTAGCAGCCATTGTAGCGCTCAATAACTTTCGCCCGCTAATCTGGGGAGAGAAGGTCACAATTGTTACCGACCATCACGCTTTATGTGACTTAAAGAAAATTAAGGACCCAAACGGCAGATTAGCGCGCTGGGCTCTCAAGTTAGAAGATTTTGATTATGAAATAAAATATATAAGTGGCAAACTGCATGCTGATGCAGATTTTTTGAGTAGAGATCCTCTGCCCGCCACCGGAAATAACGAAGATGACGTGGACTTGCCAACTTACATGCTCGTTGCAGAGGGACGGACAGTTGAGCAACAAAAGACCCGAGTATTCGTAAATTACGAACGCTCGTGTTAGATCCGCTGGAAGGAAGCGCCGCCAAACAGAAGCAAGCGAAAAATTTCCAGCTGCGATCCGACGTTCTGTATTATAAAAATACGAAAACTCGCGGACTTCCGTATTTGATAGTGATTCCGGACCACTTGAAGCACGAAATATTAGCCCAGCACCATGATGACCCAACGCACGGCCATGCAAGAACATTAGATAAAATTAGTTGCAGGTATTTCTGGTTCGGGTTATACAAAGATGTTCGTACGTACGTTCGCACCTGCCGAGTTTGCCAGATGCGGAAAGGGGTGGTAAACCAGAGACCCGCCGGTGAATTAATTCCCCTCAAAATAGGTGAACCCTTTTCCCGGGTAGGAACGGACCATGTTGGCCCCTCCCCCGCTCGAAGTCAGGCAAAAAATGGATTTCAGTTTGTATTGATTACGCAACCCGATGGTGCGAAGCTCAGACCTTGCGGGCTGGAACAGCGCCCCAAGTGGCCAAGTTTTTAGTTAACGAAGTATTTCTGAGACACGGAGTACCGAAGGAAATTTTGAGTGACAGAGGACAGGTGTACAGATCATCCTTAGTGACAGAAATAGTCCCCGCGCTCGGCGGACGACAGACGTACACAACGAGTTATCGCCCGCAAGTGAACGGAGCATTTGAGCGGATGAATGGAACAATAGTTTCAATGCTCACTCACTTCACGTCAACCCGTCGAAACGATTGGGACGTTTATCTGCCTTTTGTTGTCTTCGCTTATAACACGACGAGACAAGAGAGCACAGGATACTCGCCTTTTGAACTCGTTAACGCAAGGCAACCGGTTCTTCCGGCGGAGGCGGCCCTTCCGCAGATAGTAAACAAAATTGCGCAGAACGACGAGATGGAAGTGTGCGCGATTAAGAGCGCGATAGAAGACGCAAGAGCATCGGCGGTCGCTGGCCTAGCGAAGCAGTCAGCCCGCGATAAGAAACGCAACGACGCGCACCGCAGGAATGTCAATTTTCAAGAGGGAGACTTGGTATTGATTTTTGATCCATCCCGCCGAGTCGGGGTGTGTAATAAGTTGACCCACAAGTATAGGGGTCCATATCGAATTATTGAATAGATTTCACCGGTGAATTATAGAATCAACAGGAGACGCGGACGCGAATTAACGGAAATCTTGCACGTTGAGCGACTGGCTCTATATCACGAGAGGCGGACAGCCTCCCTCGAATGACGATTCAGATAACCAATGAATCGGTGCGCCCTGTTGGCTGTCTCACAAGAGACGGGGAGTCCTTTAGACAGTAAAATAGAAATCTCAGGAAGTAGACACGTGTTAGGATGCACGGATTTACTTGGGGGTGGGGGGGCCGTAGAACGGTACCACCACCGAGTACGTGCATCGTACTTCCTAGTTATTCCCAGTAGGAAGGATAGGAAATCACGTGTGAATAAGAGATGTACGCTGGGCTCGCGTAAAAATTAATTAGAGTAGCTGGATATTTGGAGATACGTTTATAGTGAAATATAACGAAGTGGATAGTTGCAGAACATTGAAAAATAAGAGTCATTGCTAAGATTCCATAGCATGTATTGTGCATGAATTATAACCATGCCAAAGGACGAATATATCAATTATAAAATCAGTAATTAGAATATTAATAGCATGAATTCATTAACCAAAATAATATTTAAAATAACTTGTAGAAATTATAGTGCTTACTTCTTCGATTCCAGGATATGAATTTAAAAAAAGTGAGGATTAAGTCGTATTGCAAATAAAATAGTTTCTTTTATAAGAAAGGGCAAACGAAAATAAAACTAATAAATAAATAAAATATATAAGTGAATACGTGTTTACGTCACAATTTGTAGTTCTAACCCGCTGTGTTCTTCATAAAAAGTTCCTGAATAACAAATAACCAGGATTTTTAAGAAAACGTTTATAGTATTTAACGATTTTTCGAAATCAATTTTTTTCAGTTTCTCGTACTGCTGCCGGCGTGCAGCCACGCAGAATCAGCGCACACACCGACTATTCGAGTTATCACAGGCGCCTATTGGCGCCCCGCCATCGATACTTGATGAATCTTCGATACCTTTAACATTCTCAGTGCTGTGGCAACCAGGTCTTGGAATTCCTGAAAGACGAGATAACTCGAACTAAGCGGGCTAACCCAGATTCCGAACCCTTTCACCCCTGGGCTATTAAAGAATGCTCAAACACTTCTGGTATTTGCACGACTGGGCTCGCAAGGTTACAAGCCAGAAAGACATAATTTTTACAGGCGCATGAAATTAAAGGAGCTCTCGACATAGCAGATTCGCTATTTTTCTCAGAATTAGATAAATTCGAAAGCAGCTTAGCCTTCGAGGTACAAACAACCCCGCAGATCCGGGATAAGCGATCTCTCGATCTCTTAGGCGATTTTTTGCATTGGTGTTGCGGAGTTGTTTCAGCTCGGCGATATCATGGATTGAAAGCTACCAACAAACAAATTGAGGGCGAGTCACGACAGCTCGAAGAACGTCTGCATACGGAACACGGCTTTCTAGTAAATTTAACTCAAAATTTGCGTAACTACGAACGTGATAACAGAGTAGCTCTTAGTATATTAAACGATCAACTCCACTTAGTACAAAACGTTACGAAGACGTTTATCACCAGCTTGCAAGGCGGAGTGCATGCCCTGTGGACCGCTGAAAATGTGATAATGGAGCAATTACAAAGATCAATATTTCGACAGTTTCGGCTGGTGGACACCATTAAACACGTAGATATTCTCACCCAGTGCCGCCGACATCTCATCCCCGCCGCGATCGTTCCCGCAACGGTCTTACAAGTCCACGTGCGACAATTAATACCGATGCTGCAAAGGAAAAATTTCGAATTAGCTATAAAACCTGATGACATCGCCGTATATTATAAATTACCTTTGGCTGAGTGCTTACTTTCGAAAGAAAATATTTTAGACATTATTAAAGTGCCATTGCAACAAGTAGGTCAAGATTGAGAATTATTCGAATTCGTACCTCTCCCCTTCGCATGGGAAGGTGAAACGTGTCAGTTATTCCATGAGCCCGCCATGGTGGTGAGGCGAGGAAATGAATCTAGAGTGATTACGGGAACCAACCTGGCGGACTGCGAGCCACGGGAGTCGCAGCTGTGCTTCGTCCCTAGGTTCTCGTCCGCAGTAGGTATTTAGGCCAGTTATAGCACAGATAAGAGCTGATAACAGCTTATCACCGGATGTTGCGGTTTTGTGGTTTTGACAGAAAGTGGCAAAGCTAGGCCAGAAAAGAGCTGATAACAGCTTATCACAGGATGTTGCGGTTTTGACAGAAAGTGGCACTTTATAGCACAGATAACACAATCTTATGGAGTGGTCCAGCACAGGTGTGGTTTGACCAACAAAACGGCATCGCCCCTTGTGGGTTTTCCCCCTGACCTTGTGGGTTTTCCCCAGGTGGATGATGCAATAGCAGATGTAAATGATGCAATGTAGCGCAATAGCAGAGGAGAGGTGTGGGAGAAATGATGCAATGTTATGCAATACCTGTTAAGAGGTGTGGGGGGTGGAGATGTAAATGATGCAATGTTGCGCAATACGTGTTAAGAGGTGGGAGGGGCTGCAATGTTATGCAATAACCGATGAGAGGTGAGAGGGGGAGCATATGGTTTATATCAAAATATTATTTATGCTACACAGAATATAAAAAAATTAATTTTCAAAAAANAATTATTTATGCTACACATAATATAAAATTAATTTTCAAAAGTCAGCATACTGAAAAAAACAGGAGACAAAATAGGACACTTTCTGGGACAGGTGAGGTTTGACTAATAAAACTACATCGACCCGTGTGGGTTTTACACAGGTGGGCGCGCTGATGATGCGCAATAGCTGATAAGAGGTGTGGGAAGGTGGGGATGTAAATGATGCAATGTTGCGCAATACGTGTTAAGAGGTGGGAGGGGCTGCAATGTTATGCAATAGCCGATGAGAGGTGAGAGGGGGAGCATATGGTTTATATCAAAATATTATTTATGCTACACAGAATATAAAAAAATTAATTTTCAAAAAACCAGCATACCGTGACATCAGAAGAAGGAGGAGGATGATAGGACATGAGGGGGGTGCATATGATTTATATCAAAAAAATTATTTATGCTACATTGTCTATCCCATAACTTTTTAAAGAAAATTGTTTTCAAAAAGACAATACATACCTTCAATGGTGTTGCTATCCTTCAAAAAAACTCTGGGGGGTGCATATGATTTATATCAAAAAATAAAAAATAATAATGTTTATTTATGCTACATAGTGTATCCCATATCTGTTTGAAAATTTTAGAAGAAAATGCTTTCAAAAAAAAGTCAACATACTGAAACAGGTTGTGTGACATCAGAAGAAAGGAGGAGGAGGATGCAAAAATGTTGATGAGAGGGGTGGGGGGAGAGCATATGATTTTTATCAAAAAAATTATTTATGCTACACAGTCTATCTCATAACTTTTTGAAGAAAATTGTTTTCAAAAGACAATACATACCTTCAATGGTGTTGCTATCCTTCAAAAAAAACAGTAANTGCATATGATTTATATCAAAAAATAAAAAATAATAATGTTTATTTATTCTACATAGTGTATCCCATATGTGTTTGAAAATTTTAGAAGAAAATGCTTTCAAAAAAAGTCAACATACTGAAACAGGTTGTGTGACATCAGAAGAAAGGAGGAGGAGGATGCAAAAATGTTGATGAGAGGGGTGGGGGGAGAGCATATGATTTTTATCAAAAAAATTATTTATGCTACACAGTCTATCTCATAACTTTTTGAAGAAAATTGTTTTCAAAAGACAATACATACCTTCAATGGTGTTGCTATCCTTCAAAAAAAACAGTAAATTTTTATAAAAAAATGAATCAAAAAAGTGTGATGTCAATGTTATGTTAGACTAAAAAATAAATGATGAAATACTAAATGCAACCCTGAAAAGAAATGGAGGGGAAGAAAAAGAGAGAGAGATTGTTGTTTTAAAAAAATATAATATATTGATATTCTTTTATTATTTACAAGTTGTGAAAATTGTTTATGCATCCTCGTAGGGGGGCGGAAGATTTTCTTGTGGTGGATGATGCAGTCTCCAGAGTGCTTGGCGTATCACAGTAACACGTTCAGCGAGAGCAACGTCATGTGTCCTCTCAAATAATGCCAAGAGACAGCCATGCGCTTGTAATGCAAGATGTGTTACATGCATGTTGTGATAGATATGTTCAATCACATCCAACATGGTATGTATCATTTGAATAGCCAGTTGACAGACATGTACCTCATCCATTGTTCATGTCTCTCCAATGCCATAGTGTCCCCATGGTAAACTATTTATCCTGTCCATCCAATAACGTTTATCATCGAAACACTGAAGAGAGCGCTTCTGTTGTTCAAAAGAATATACACGATGTGCTTTGGATCGAATAAAATGTTGCATATCCATTCGCACTGTATTATGATATTAACAATCTTTATAATACTGCAATTTATAGTGTTGAACAATGCTTCGTTTAATACCTTTTGCTTTACATGTGATCATGTGGGAGAGTGTCTGAGAAGCATACATTTTAGGACGGAGACCTACAAATTCAATCAACACGTCCCCACCACACTCATCTTTGAACAACCCCAACCTTTTCTTGTTACAAGGAATGATATCAAAACGATTGCCATGTTCAAACATAGAGGTATCATAGTATGAAGGACACAATTTCATAACATCATATACATTTTTGGAAGTGGAAAAGATATACGAATCAGTATCTAAATATAAGAGACGCATATCTGAGAATTGATGTTTAAGAAATGTATAATAGAAGTGATACATATGATATTTAGAAAGTTCTAATATGGAACATCCTACATACACAGGTTTATTCATCTTCACCTCTGTTTTACGCAATTCCACTGTCATGAGATCACCTTCAATAGGACGACTACACACAAAATTTGGGTTGGCAATAAGTTTCTGTGCACCACAACGCCCTTCCCATTGCGTCACAAGATAAATGCGACGATGCATTCGTACGTTTTCACATGATTTTCCATAAATAGCGTTCACCATAAGTTTATAGAAATTTTTTTCAAAGTCAGAACGAGCATTCTTCCGCAACGCTGTGTTGAGTTCAACGTAGGGGAGAAGAAAGGGAGATTGATCAAACGCGATAATTCTATGAATGTGAATAAGCTTGTAACCCAGAGTGAACGCCTGTTGTAAATTACGAATGTGAATGACATAGTGTCGTTTGGGTAGAAGTGTTGCAAGGAGTTTCTTTTGGCGACTGTCGGGATGAGGTGGTATATGTGTTTCAGGACAGAGAGGAAGATCAGAAAGCATATCATGACAATGCTTGGGAATATCAAGATCCACTAACATATAACCACGAGATTCCTCCTTTAACGCATCTGTTATACAAAAGTGAGCAATGTCTGTCACCCATTGGAACCCACCCGTGGGTAAAGCCTGTGTCATAGCCTGACCGTAAAGATTATTGCAGTCAACATACTGAATATAACATTCCTTCTCTTCGGGACGATACAAATCCTGCATAAAACGATTGTTTGCTTTGGCATGTCTCCCACTGACTTGTACGAGTCCACCGCGAATACCTTTTTCAAAAAACAGAAGCATCTCCTCATCGGTAAGCAGTTCCAACTGTACTTCTGTCCTTTTTAACATAGCATCCCATGCAAGTGATGGCGATGTAATATAATGTGCGGGATCAAGCGTATACACATGCATACATAGTGTATGAAAGGATTCAAAAATATCACTGAGCAGAAGTACATCTATTTTCATATACAAATCACTATAGTCCGAAATGGTTTTCATTCCGAATGCATGTCAAACACGTTGAGCATGTGTGTAATCTCCATCACTAATATATTGACCTGAAAGATGACTAAAAAACATATCCTGTGATGGTAATCGCGTTTCTTGGAGGATAGATGCTTTGTTAACATAATCATAGGGATAAACACCCTTCCTACACGCCAATTCAAAAAGATGTTGCTCTGGAAAATGAGAACGTACGTGGTGTAAATCAGATGGTTGCAACATACGCGATAAACTATCTAATGAGCTCGACATAAATTTAAAAGAGTCTAGAAACCGAAGTGTCACTTTTCCTACGCGCATGGAAATGCAAAGAAAGCGTTCATGGTTTTGGGGGATAATGCTAAGTTTATACTGACGAAGTGTTGCATCTCTTCCGATAGCACGAAGAATAAAATGAGAATCATACGATGTTGCATTGTGCATAAATATAGGAATAACATGTGGTACATGATACATCATATTACAAACATTATGCGCCGCCCCGCGATAGCGTCCTGTGAAGTGGTTGTGGTCTTTTACTCTGTCGTCAAATAATGTTTTCCCGCAGATATGACACACTGTCGCGCTCTTGAAATCGAGTACATCGTCACGAGACATCACGAGGGGGATTGGATGCTCCACACACGTTGTATAATCACGTGCTAGAGCAACGAGTGCATGCAACAATTGACACGCTACATCTTCACCCCGAAACGCAGTGTAGCCACTACGCGTGTCATCAAAAGTACAAACCACATTCATTCCGACAGCAAAAGGTACGTGATGTTGGTAAGCATTTGAAAATGGCGCATCAAGAGAAGGTTGACACGTATCCATCGTTTGGGTAAACGCTTCAAAATCACAATAAATAACAAGAGGCATACGTTGTTGACGACTATAATTTGTAAATTGCATCGTCACATCTCTTCCTTTTGGAAAAAGGATACGTGTTTCGTGACAGAGATGACTATCAAATGAAGCTTTCTTTCGGAAAACACGTAAACATGTGTCGCAATGAAAAGTGCGATGTCCATTTTTTGAAAGTTGAGAACCCAGTGTTCGACCTATATCCTTTATCCAACAATAATGTTGTTTATAGAGTAAAAGATTTGTATGAAATTGTTTTACGTCTTTTGCATAATAAATGGGTTCAACAATCCATTTTTTGTGTGTTGTCGACCATAACAAATGATGAACATGACAGGAATACTCTGGATTTTGATCTTCAAATTGTTTCATTTGACAAACATTCATTGGAAAGAAAATGTTGTTTAATTGCAACGTGTTCATGAGTGTATGAAACACAGATTCATAATGCGACGTGCGGCTACAATTTTTAATGTGAGAGCGTGTGCGATGACACAACATCGCAGCAATGGACCATATAAAACAATAATGATCATTATTTTTCACGTTAACAATACCTTTCTTTGGATAATTAAAAGGTGGAGGTAAAACTTCATAGCGTGATCCTACATGTTCTATACAATGAAAATCGAGATGAAGACCCATGATTTGTTTTAAAGCTTTTCCAGAATCCCTATCGCTAAAATCATCAAAACGAGAAAGGAGTGGATCAATGATTGCGTGTTGAAAGAACGCATCTCTACAAAAAGAATGTAACACACTGGCTGGGGTGGAGAGAAAAATTTTGGAAAGTTGAAAACTTTCATCTGCACACGGTTTCACAATCATAAATTCACATTCTAAACTTGCAGTCGCTTTGTAAGGTGTATTCTTTTGCAACTGACGCACTGCACACACAAACGGTACTTTACACTGCTCTAAAAACACTAATGGATCTTGTATATGTACATTGTTTACGATACACCCACGTGTGACACGTTTCTGAAACGTTGTGGAACATTCTGACCACACAAGCACAGGTGATTGCTGCCATGCTGGCTTTCGGCTTACCTCGTTCTCAACATGACAACCATAAGATGTCGCATCGAGGTCACAACAGTTTTCTTCTGAAAAATAAAAATAATGAAATGTTTTAGAACAGAACATGAATAAAATTGAAGCATTCAATAAAATTAAAAGCAATGCAACAGTTTCCCGCCACACACATCAATGTCTAGAGACAAAAATATTGTTTAGTTTTGAATGAAAATAATTTTTTATTGAAAAAATAAATAAAATAAAAATATTGAACTCGGAGAGGAGTGAGTGCGGCGAAACAATATCATCTACAAATAAATGAGAGAGAATAACATCGTTTCACACCTTCATGAACGGACACCAGCGAGGTAGATGATGGGAGTGCTGGTTGTAATTCTAAAGGAAAGAAACATGAATTTAAAAAAAATTTAAAGTGTTTTGTAGATTGAAGAAGAAAAAAAAATTATGCAAAACACACTTACCAATAGTTTCCATCAATGTTGGATTGTTCCCAGCATCATCATCATTATCTAAAACAATATAGTTTATAAAAAAGTTATATGTTGTTTATAATAGAAATGTATATGATGTAGAAATACTTACCATGTGAAGACTCCATTGTTTTCTTCTTCAAACTCAATAAATCTTTAGCAAAATCTTTACAGCAAATGAAACTGAACATGATGTAAGCATGTCTTATATCAACTTTACACAAATTAAAAGTATATCATTTAATAAACCCACATCATTATTCAAAGAAAGCGTAACCGCTCATCATTAAAGAAACAGTTTTTTGGAATTTACACAACCACAACTATTGTTAAAGTTTCCTGTGTATAACAAGAAAAGAAATACTGCATCACCACACATGAAATGCAAAAGGATGTCTAATCATCTTCATAGCAATTATGAAAAAGGAAAGAATGGTTAACCACACTCACTGCGTTTCCTTCCCATAAGGAAATAGCACGTGTTCTTTAACCGAGGTGCGTCGCAATTNCAACTATTCGTGTGTGGCAGGCACGGTCGAGGTGCCTCACACCTCCCCTCCGCCCGGATGTGAGATATGATTTTTTTTACTCTATCATTTTTATACTTCCGTAGAACAGATCCAACCTCTTAAAACATATACAAAATGTTGATTTGAAACTTGCAAATTATTTATATGAATGAATATATATTCATATGTATATATATAAATAATTTATATGAATATAAATTATTAATATTCATTATAATTATGCACATAAGTTGAAAAGAAAGATTAATATGTAATAATATATTAATTAATATAATAAATATACATATATGATGAAATAAATATAATAATATAATATGTTAATAATTTATATGAATATAAAATAATTTAATATTCATTATAATAGTGACAATAAGTTGAAAAGATTAATATATAAATACATATGAATATATATTCATATAAATTATTACTGAGTTTCAATCACTATTTTGTAAAGTTGGAGGAGGCGTTGTAGAGATCTCGTGTGACCAAGACAAGCGAAAGCACATATCTCACTTCATTTCCGGGGCGGCATTGTGTTACATGTTATCTCAAGAGACATAATGGCTGCCTACTTTACGTCATGAATGGCTGCTGTCTGTATACTCATAAAAAAACACTAACTCGCATATGCTTATAGGAAGTACGAGTGATTGAGATATGAAATAAATATATATTTTTTTAATTTCTAGTGACACTATTCAGGAGAGTAAGAAGGAGGCCAAGAATAGAAGAAATCTTATGAAATTGGAGGAAAGTTTGAAAGAATTGAAAGAGATAAAGGAAAATTTGAATAAGGAAAATATTCCAAGCATGTTAGATGATGATATTGATTTTGTGTGCGAAGTCATACACCCCGAGAGGAGAAATCAGATGTAAGTTGGTGAATTGTTATTTTTTTTAAAACACATCCTTGTTAAATTATTATTATAATTTATGTAATATAATTGTATTACAGAAAAAAAATCATCTTAGAAGCAAATGAGTCACCATTGAAGAATGTTAAAGAATTCAAGAAAAAAGAAAAATTTTATCCATTGAAATGAAAGCTCTTGAAAAACAAATTTGGTAACATGTGTGTACTTTTGGAAACAACACACGAAAAGTTTTTTCTCCCTCGCAAGTAATTTTTTATTGATTATGCACATGAATAAGCGGATGAGTGTTGGTTTATATTTTTATATTTTTTTCTTTTCTTTATAGATTCGCCGATTGCATGAATTCAGAGCAAGAAGATATTGATGCTTTTATCTCCATGAGACCAATGATTACAGCAATAGGAAATGGAGAAATTAATATCCTCTTTGAAGATGATTATGATGTTTGAACAACAAACACTTTTTAACTTGTAAGTTTTTTGTTTTAAATGTATACACTATATGAACCAAAAAAAGTATTATTCATTGAATGAATAAAGAAAATTATTTGTTTCAAAATATATATAT
>NNCF01127877.1:2108-22713 GCA_002313205.1 Laupala kohalensis
ATACCTTCCAAGATGCCAACGAACGCCGCCAAGAAGGTCCTCCCGGAGATCAGCCCCTCAATGGTTCGTGAGAGCCGTCAGCTTCTCGCTAACAGCCTCCAATGGACACGTCAGCCGCGTCAACTTCTACGCGAACTTTGTTGTTAGGACGCTACCGCCTGAGCTCCTCCAACAATCTCGTACGATAGGCGAGATGTTAGCTATTTGACGCCTGAACATCTGAATATCGCCGAAGAATCTAAGTGAGACGTGAACTCCATGAATTCCTTTGAAAATTGCGAAGTGTGAGCTTCATTATCTCCTCTGAACAAACCTCTGCGAACTGCGTGAACAATCTGCGAGATGTAATAACGAATTACAATGTGAGAAAAATCTGTTAGATGTGAGAACGAAATGTTCGCACCGCCGAAAAATCTAAGTCAGATGTGTGAAAAATCTGCTAGATGTGAGAACGGCTCCTCTAACAAACTGAACATCGCCGAAAGATCGGAGCGTGTGAGAACGGCTCCTCTACCAAACTGAGCTACATCAACTCCACCGAAAAATCTAGGCGTGTGTGAGATCTGAGATGTATGAGGACGACTCCTCTAACTAACTGAGATCTGAGATGTATGAGGACGAAATACGATGTGAGCTTCTTTAAATAAGCTCTATCCCTACTTTTTTCCGAAAATTTCCAAAATTTTGAATGTCACGTGGCCGAAAGACTCCCAATATCAAATGATTTCCCCTTCTTACGCCTTGGTTCTCATTGGAACATTTAAAGGGCATTCTAGAAGATTCTCAAAAAAACGTTTAAATTTCCAACGCTCTTTCCAACAAGTTCGGGCATGTTTTCACCCGGCGACCATATGGTGTTTCTGAGGTTGGGTGAGACCTCCTCCCCCGTCTTCTTACTCGCTTCGGATTTCTAAACCCTAATAAATCTTTATTGATGTCAAAGAAAGCCGCCGATGCCGCCTGGGCCACCGACCGTCCGCGACCACGGTTATTGCTCCCAACCGTCCTCCGTTTAAATTTTTATTCTTCGACCGTCAAAATTCCGCAACAGAATGATTAAATTTGTTAATAATTAGCGAATTATTCAAATCTCACAATATGTAACTAAATTTATTTCTGGTCATGGGAAGTTCAATGATTTTTTTGAACAAACGAGGACTAAAAGATAGTGGAAAAAGTATGTGAGGAGAAGACCATGAAACAAGAGAACATCAGATGTGGGATTGAGTGTTATACGGGGAGAAAACGAGCAAGATCCATACAATTTTTTAAAACAAAAGGAGATTTTGAACTTAGGGATACGACCAAGGAAATAGCAAAAGAGACACACAGTACACATAAAGTTTTCGTCACTTAGCTAGGACATATAGGAGATGCATTAAAAAAACGAACAAGAAGATTAATAAAGAGGAATAAATTGTGAGACAGCAGAATATTAAAACAGACATAGTGAAGAAACACAAACGACAACGGACGAAAGTAGTTGTTCTACGCCGATTGCAGAACAGGAAACAGGAAGTAGTCACCTGTTCTTATATCGGTGTAGCGGTTGTGCGGGTTGCGTTTTGTGGTTTGTGATAAGAGATGCGTTAAGAGCACTACTGGTTCGAAGCCATGCGATATCCGTCTTGCGGTTTTATGATAAAAGCGTCGCCGTTTTTGACCCAGAAACAGGAAGTAGGCAGTGGGGGCGGTGTGAGGCTGATACGAGCGCAATGCGAACACAAAAACTTCACTTCGGATGGACTTTAGTCAGCGTAGACGTTGATCTATCTCCTCTATCTTCAACCTAAACATTTTACTGAAAGTATAATTGACGCGTAGAATTGTCGGAATGCTGGGGAGTATAATGGTACTGAATGAACTTTTTTCGAAATAGGTTATGGGAAGGTACAATTAAATTACCTGTCAGTTCATTCAACTGATCAAATGAACACATATTTCTGGCCATTCACTTAAACCTTGCTATGTCACTTGCCATAAATCATACACAAAATCCAGTTAATCTGTTATTTCTTTCTCGTTTCGACTACCTAAGGACCACGAATGACGAGTGCCAGTGAGACTCAGTTTTTTGTGTGTGTTTACTCACTAGACAAATCATGAATTTTACCGAGATCGAAGGAATGACGTCTAGATAGAATACAGACTGCTGTATCCGAGTATGACAACTGCGGTTGTTAGTCGCAGAGAGCGATTGTTAGCCGCAGAGGTTGAACTTTTCATACATCATAGCTATTTAAACTGAGACATGGTAATGAAAAGCTACAAATTTTATACAAAGTGAGTACTAATAACTATTAGAAACTGTGTGATCTTTTAAATATGTCAGCTTGTTTGTTTGTAGTTTTGCCACTCGACACCAAGTCATCCCGGGTTCAATTGCCAGATGGGTTGATTGATCAAACAAGATGACATATTTAAAAGATCAAACAGTTCCTAATTGTTATTAGTATTTACTAATACATTGCCAACGTTGCGAATCCTTTTCACGGTTACTGTACACCGAGTAGTCTCGCGCGAGGTAACATAAAACATATCACTACGCATCAAGTAGCCTCGCGCAAGAAATCATGAAAACACGTCACTACGCATCAACAGACGACAAATACGCTGTCATAGTTCGCTTCAATGTTTATGTTCATCGAGACACTACGCAACGCACATGTTAGAGAAAATGAATCTTCAAAACGAACAGCAGTGTCAAGCAATAAGTATGTATCGATTTATATATATTTCTCCCTCTCTTTCTTCTTTTCTCTTTCATATTATTTTGAATACACTGTTTGAATACAATTTTTTTTCTTTCTTTTCTTATTTCTTTAGAAGTGGTCTTGTTTACCCAAGGGTATAAGAGTGACGTCATAGACAATATTCTTGAGATGGTTGATATGTCAACATTATTACATATTATTCATTTTTATTAACATGAATGCATTATTAAGAAGTTTTTTCTTTTTTTTATTTCTTTATTTCTTTCTGTAGATTACAAAAGATTTTTAAATGAGCGACCGTCAATGGAAAATGTAAATAGATTTTTTACGATTTATTATTATTATTATAGTATCTTATTGCGAAATACATGATGGTCCCCTTAGGGTGACCCAACCTAAGCAAGGTGAAACACTCAGGCAGAATGGTGAGTTTAAATCAAAATATTTTTTCTCTATTATTATCATTTCATATTGATCGCATGCCATAACAATTTTCTTAGTTAATGTACCGCTTACGCAAGATGCATCCTCCTCCTACAGTGCTCTGGACGCATTTCTTCTCTAAACAGTCGTGTGGTGAGGGGAAGCATTATAAATACGCTGCATTTTCATGATCCTCAAAGTTTTCTACAAGCCTGTCGCTCTCCTCTTGACATTGCATTAAACATGTTTCACACTCATCAATCAAACGTTTCTTTCTTCAAAATTACCGCATATTTGGAGTGTGAAACCGTGTGTTGTGGTTGAGAAACCAATATTTGAGCAGAATGAGACAGTGAAAAAACATTTAGGTGCTCCGGCAGTGTTTGTGATTCGAGTGATTCTAGCAATACATTCTTCCAATACTTTATTTCAGAACCGATTCTAACCCGTTTCGATGAGTTTCAAGAGCGGGATTCGGGAAAAGCGTTGAAAAGCATTGAAAAGCACTGTAGGATTACATGTTAATCTACATCTCTTGGATACAAAATCGGTTCAGCATATGTACCACTACCATCAGACTATAGTCTCAGTAGAAAGGGTATCGTGAACGTACAGAACAAGGATTCTTTGTTTTCTCTGGTCTATAGCAGTCATGCTTACGCATCGTACATGTTCGCGCATTACTAATGTTAGTCATCCCTCCCATTATAATGATGAGTTCTAACGATTACAGAGAACTTTGAATTTAACAGACACCACATTTCCTATGCATGTTTGCGTGTAAAGAAATTTGAACGACTAAATCTAGACATTTCATGCACTATTTATCGGTTGACGTGTTCGTCGATGCAAAAGAAATGGACGGTCGGCGCGATACATCATCCGCAGAACGTGAAAGAGAATCAAACAAATCTTCACTTGTACAAACAGCATTATTGTTGGGTGAAAGATGCGGGTTGTTTACTAGGTGCACAAATGTCAAAGTATGGACATAAACAGTATATATGTGATTTGTGTTCAAATACTTTTGCTGAGAAGAGAAACTCAAAACTCACATACCCATGTGTCACAACACGGGAGATATATCGCCGCGTATCGTTTTCCCTTCGGGTGATGATGTCATCATGCGATTAAAAAATTATTCGCATCAGCAGCGTATGCCGTTCACAGTCTATGTTGATTTGAAGCGTTTACGGAACCCCTTGCAACATGTCAACCATCCATTGACGCTTCCTATTCTATGGCCTATCAAAAGCATACACCGTTTGCTGTCAGACTCAACATTGTCTCTTCTTTCGATGCGTCACGCATTCGTTACAACTCCATCCGCGGACGTGATGTGGCTCATCACTTATTGGAGGAGCTCAAAACACTCGCATGTCACTATGAACATCTCTTCAAACATCTCTTGTATCACTCGTCATGGACTCTCACAATAAGATGTGTTTTCAGAACGCGACAGAATATCAATCAGTAGGATACCGATGTCCGCGTTGGCAACCATTGTCATTCAACGGGACAGTATCGCGCTTCCGCGCATAATGTTTGCAATATGAATTATAAAGTACCACATCTTATTCCAATTTTAATGCGTAATTCGAGTACTTATGATTTAAATTTTATTCTCACTGCTCTTACATGCGATCCATCTTGGAAAAAGTATTGCTCATCGATTATTACACAAAACCATGAGCATTTTATCTCCATCTCGATAAAGATCAATGATGTAGAACTTCGTTTTCTCGACTCGAAATTTATGGCGAGTTCGTTAGATGCATTGACAAAAACGCTTCACAAAGATCAGCTATCCCTTGTGCGTATGCATTTCCCCGATCCCATGCACCTTGCATTCGGATGTAGCAAGGGTGTCTCCCCCTATGATTATGTGAATCATGAGAAAAGATTGAAGGAGACGATATTACCGGCGAAGGAAGCGTTTTTCAGTCGACTCTCGAGGGAACATATTTCAGATGCAGACTATCGCACGCACAAGAGGTCTGGCAGTCGTTTGTGATACAAATGCTATCGGATTATGTGAAGCTCTACTTAAAAATCGATGTGTGTCTCCTCACAGAAATTTTCGAATCGTTTCGAGATTTGTGTATGCTGGTCTATGGGTTAGATCCGTGTCATTATTATACAGCTCCTTCGCTTTCTTGGGATGCGATGGATGACGAAGATTCGATTGAAGCAGCTCACAAACAGGGATATGCATATTTTTTTCGAGAAGGGGATTCGCGGCGGGGTCATTCAACTCAACAGTCGCTATGCTCGCGCGAATATGGATGTGGCGATTTTCGGTGAGTCGCCGATGTTGCGATTTTTTCGATTGAGTGGGCGCTGATGAAGAAAGAGAAACGCGGTTACATGCTAGAGGTCGATTTGGATATTTCCGAACTTAGTCACGACAAGCGACGACTTACCCCTCTGCCCCGATATGCAGTAACCACCAGAGGGGGAGGAAGACAACCTAAACTCATGGCCACGCTTCTCCCGAAGCGATCCTATGTTCTTCATCTTCGGAATTTCAAACAAGCGCTCGATTTGGAGTATAAGCTTGTGAGTATTCAAAAAATTCTCTCCTTTCGTCAAACGCGATGGCTTTTTCCCTATCTCGAGTTGAACACGGAGCGGGAAAAAACGCGACCTCTTCGTTTGAAATTAATTTTTATAAACTTATGATCAATTGCATGTATGGGAAAAGTTACGAGAATGTGAGACATCATCATCGTATCTATCTCGTCAATACATGGGAGGGACGCTACGGTGCTCTGAAACATATAGCAGATCCTGCTTTTTTCTGCAGTAAACCTATTGAGGGGGATCTCATGACAATCGAGCTGAAGAAAACAAAAAAATTACCACTCATTTATGTCGGTTTCGTGGTTTTAGAACTATCAAAATACCTCGTTTGATTTTTTCTATACGCTTCTGAAACAAAAACTATCCGCTCTGAAACTTCTTTACAAAAATACCGACTCCTTCATTCTCGATACTTCACGTAACGTCTATCACGTCATGAATCTCTATCCTTCATTCTATGATACATCGACCTTTGACGCTACAAATGCGTTCAACATATTGTATAAAACACTGGTATAAACAATGATTATGAGATGCTATAAGGGGTAAAATAAAAAAAGAAGAAATTACATATGTAAGAGCCTTGTAATGACACTGTTCTTAGACAATGTGGTCATTGTAGCCATGATCAAATAAAATAAATGAATGAATGGGTTGTACAAAAAGCCCTGGAGAAAGGTCAGGACGAAATTGACAAGGGGTTCTTATTATCTAACATATGGCCTCTCTAGTTGAACATCTGTTCCATTGTCAGGAACTTTCTATCCCAATCATAACAATAGTAATACAGTAAGCTACCTGGTGGAATTCCCTGTACTTTACAAGGTACCATTCTATTGGAATATGTATAAAGAAGTTTTAATAGTTATAATAATTTTAATAATTATTATAGTAGTAGTAACAATAAATCTCGACACTAATGCCAGAGTAACTGCAACATAGCGTCTTCTTGTTTTCAACCCACGTTACCAAACAGGCCTAAAATGGATTCATTTTCCCAACAGCACTTGATCTTATACTCCACTGCTGAGAGAAAAACCAACGCAAGTTGACAGAAAAAAGGTTGCATAAAATTGTTATAATTAATAATTCAATAATTTGGGTTGCTTCCCATTGAACTAAATCTCCAATTAAGAGCAATTAAATATTGACTTTCGATAAGGGACCCACTTGAAACTCATTCTTACCATTGTAATACAGAAGGAATATGGGATAGGCAAATTAAAAATTTAATTCATAAAGCAGGAATCACTTGTGTGTGTCTGAATAGTCCGTCGTTAAACGATCTAAAAGATATTAAGAGAAAGCTCCAAGACTTATACTGTCGTGAAATAGAAATTAACAGACTGGAAAAGAGATCACTTATCGTGCAAACCTTAGTAGCTGGACAATGGGGAAGAAAGCCATACATTGACTGTCTCAGATCAAAAGAACGATCTGTTTACGGATGGTTTCGCGTAGGAGGGTGGAAATTCAGAAAACTGAGGGGGTATCGAGACTCTTATTTGCCCACTTTGCGGCGAACAAAATGAAGATTGGATTCACATTTTACTAACATGCCGAAAAACAGATCAAAAACGAACTTTTATCCAAGTTGGTGCATTCCAAAATTATCACATTAACGTAGATTTAGCCATTGCGATAATGAAGGACAATAGAGTATCTGTAATGCATTCCCTGGGTCAGTTCCTAAGCTATGTGAGGGAGATGAGTGAAAGAATAATCTGCGCTGAAACTACTGATTCAAATAAACCGTGATTCTGTCGCTTGGTCTTTTTCTTTTGTTTCAGGCGGAGACATGTTGAGAAGACATTCCAAGGCATTACGTCGATTATATGTTGGTTTTTAGTATTGTAAATAATTGAAATTTATTTTAATCTTTATTTCTATGGCAAAACTTGTATATAATACATTATAATTTATTTCTCTTATTTAAGTATTCTTATGTTTATATTAATTGTATATATTCGTGTCCTGACCGGTGGTTTCCAATGGTTCCCAACGGTGCTCATTGAATCGATAGTTGAAGTATACATAAAAGATATTTTACAACTACATTAAACAATATTAAAGAAACACTAAAGGATGATAAAAATACTATTACGATACAAATCACAAGTAAATAAAATTACAATCATTTTAAGTTCAAAAACAAAGATTGGCAAAATTAAAACTGCAACTATCCATTCAACGAGAGTGAATACCAGGGCATTGTATGCACAGTCCACGGCTCTACTTAAAGAAGTACAGGCAAAAAACCTCGCCACACATTTGTACATAAATAATATTTTTTGTAAATAAAGTGCCCAAGTGAAATTGAATAATTTAATAATTATGAACGATAATAATAAATATAATTTTATTATTATTTTGTGTTAAAAATAATTAATTATTAATAGTAATTATTTTGTGTAATAATAATTATTTGAAGTAGTATTAGTATATTATATAACATTATTACATTATACAATTTATTCCTCCAATTTTGAATTGCAGCCCCCCCAAACCTGACGCAGACCCCCCAATTTGCGGAACCTCCCCCATCCAAAAAAATACCCCCCTTTGGATCACTTCTATATCATATTCCAAAAATGTAGATGTACTTTACAACTTTATCCCCCTTATTTACCCTGACTCCATTTTAAAATCAGTGTACAAATGCAATGCACATGCTTTCTCATACTTTTTAAGACTTTTATCTATATAGTTTACTATATAGTTTTAACTTAACAAAGAAATAATCAATCATTTTCAAACTTTACAAAGAAATAATCAATTATTCTATATTGTCATATTATTGAAGTTTCTTTTTCATTGAAGTTAATTAAATTTTTAGAACAAAAACCAAAATTATTAAATTAATTGTGCGATTTTAAAATACAATTACGTCTTTAAGGAAAACGGAGGCCGTGTAGATTCGGGTCAACTGAGAGTGGGAAAAAGGAAATGTCTGGTTAATATTAAATCGAAATAAAGAAGGGCGGATGCTTCACCCTCATTTTAGAAAGAAGCGGACCATTGAAAAAACTGACAACGTTTGACGATCGTCAAAAATGTAGTCGTCTGGAAAGCTTCAGCACTACAAAGAAGAGAAAGCTGGAATCTTATGTCATACTCCAAAGAATTTTGACCCAGCCACCCTCTTGAAAGAGGGAGAACCCAGGGACTGCGTTGTATCAGCTGATGGAAACAAAGTGGGACGGTAGTTATCAAGTCTTTGGAAATTCAGTGACGACCACTGCTAGATCTATCCCTTACGCGAACAGAAGTCTTCATCCTCATGACGCGTAGTCGAGGGTGGGGGCGGAGCAACATATCAAGCAGATCCCAATGGTGACAGGAGCGAGTGTCTTTGTAATAAAGTCATCACATGACTTGGAACTAGGACCTCGACAGCAAACTTAATTAATTAAAAGAATGTAATGCCAAAAGACCACGGACCAACTAGAACAGTTATTGTGGAATGACGTGAACCCTTACGACAAACGTTGATTGGCAGCAAAGTTATGAAATGTTAAAGGAGCAGCTAGTCCCAGTCGCGTAGAAGGAAGAGGGGGAAGTAAAACAATATAACAGTTCGCGTTTACTTGGTTACGAAAGCAGAAACATATTTTTCTTGAGCAGTGGCATGATCATATATTTTTTGTGCATTCGTGTCGAGATTCAGATCTATATGTGCAGTGATTCGGATCTCTTTAATCATTGATCGCTGATTGACGTTCCTACGAATTTGTGAGAGATCTTTGTGAGCGTTTGTCACGTTGTCGAGAGTTATGATCCTAGAAATTATCGTTTAATTAACGTGTGGACAATTCTATGAATGGTGAACTCTTTAGAAACTTTGATGATAAATCGGGCAGATGACATTGGTAAGACATCCTAGACTGCCGGGGCATCCGCGAGGTGAGACAACATAGAGCGTGATTGAACAACACAGTGGGACGAACTGACGTAACACGATGAGGCAATCATTGATGGACATCGTCTGAATGCTACAGTTATTTCATTCCTGTATACCATTGGACGGGGAACTCCATTGCTACTTCTGCTCCGACTGTCATCCTAAGGAGGTGCCATTTTAAGGTATTAGTTGTACTTACTACTTAAGTGATGGATTCTAGTGTTGGTTTAATCTTGTGCCCGTGTGTTAAAGTACAATTACACAAAACATACTCTTGTTCGTGCACATGCAACATAAATTATTAATAATTCGTATTTGACTCGGTAACTTAGAAATAACGTAATTACGGGAATAATAATTGTAATGTGTTGTTAATGTATTAGGGACGAGATATGTCCTTCAACTATATTCCTCAAGTTTGTTGTGAGTAAATTTCCATTAATAATAATAATTGAGTGAAATTTGTTGAGATAATCATTAGTTAATGTTTATTATTTGTAAAATAGCATGGTGTGCTATTGGGGGATTATGGGACAGAGCTATTGTGAATTTATGAGTTTTTGTGTGGGAGTGAGTAGGAGATATAGTATCATGTATTATTTGAAACTAATGTTTAATTATACTAATTATTTTGGAAAAATGAGTCTTTTCTTTTCGAAGAATTAATGTGTTTCACTACAAAGTAACGGCCGAACCTATGGCCCTGGGAGGAAATCCTGTTTTTTATTAGTGTCACTTTTTAAATTAAAAATCCAATTAAATAATTAATTATTAATCTATGAAACGGATGCTCTATGGATAACAAAGAATAGGAATTACTAAAAACAACATTGGGATCAAGGAAGTGCGTCGTATATAGGAAGGAGCAATACTGCCTATGCTCACTTATTGTTCAAGTGCGTGGGAAGACAGAGCACATTTACTACATGTGGAAAGGCGTCTCCAAAGTATTCAGCGTTCGTGTATTCTCCCCTGGAGTAAACGTTATCGAACAGTCTCCACCAAGGTTTTAGAAATAGTACTGGGAAAATTGCCTGTGGATTTAGCGTCACAAAAGTGGGCGTTACGGTTTCGTGTGCGTAAGGGGAAGAGTTTAATATTTGATGGAGAAGAGATTAGTATGAAAGATAAGACATGGAAAAGTAAAATAACCAAGGAGTTGTTGCTATGCTGGCAAATTCGTTGGTAAAGCAACAGAGGGTAGAGCCTTGTGTAATTTTATACCGGATGTAACCTTTGTAACTAAGCATAGACGATGGTTTCAACCTAATACCCCCTTGATGGAGGTGATGACAGGACATGGACCGTATAATAGTTGAATGACGGCACATAGGATGGGACTAGCTGAAGATGGCGACTGCTTGTGTGGAAATGGAAAGGAAGATGTCCAACATATTATTTACGAATGTAATATCAATGATGAGGAACGTGGACGGATTATGACTATTCTAAAACGGCAGAAGTTTATAGTGAGAAGAAGCTAAAAACGAAATATGAATGAAATTGACTCATTCGTTTAGCGGTGCGCACAGATGGGCAGACAGACGGACGTCTCATTAAGAAAACTTACGTTTTTGTGGGGTTTCACGGCTCGCTGACATCAAGGTCATTAGAGCCCGTGGTGTTCTAGTACCGACAGCGGTGGTCTAGTGGTAGCATTTTAGCATTTTCGCTCCCACAATTCCACTTAGCGGTAGAGTGTGAGTTCAAATCCCGCTCGGTCGAACTAGGTGAGATTTTCAGCTGGGTTTTTCCTCATCCTCTCCAGAGAAATGTCGGTTCGGTACCATAAGTTCCCCGACAACCTAATATCTCTCCTTCCCATTTTCCTCACCAATGTCCAATGGTTAGGTGGAAAAGCAGGTCTTATGACCTGAACCTCTCCAAAAAGCATTAAATAAATAAATATGTTCATCTAGCGACTTTGGACATGAATAGAGCACAGGAAACCCATCCTCATTAGAGGACCACTCCAGAAATGACACTTTCACTATCGATTTTTTTTCTCACTCTATGCTGCAAACGGAGAAACGTATACGAGAAAGTATGAGCAATGGTTTTGCACCACTAGTTGTCTCGGTTACAATACTTTCTCTATACCATGTTAATGAGAAAGTAAAACAAATGTTATCACCTATATGCATTTTACTGGTAAAGGATAAATTTAAATGAGATTAAAATACATAAATAGATTTGAAATTATATTTCAGGTACTAAAAATTAGGAACGCAGCAGAATATATTTAGAATTTTTTCAATTTCAATGAATCATACTCAGATTCCAGATATTCAGATTTATGTGCGCTTAACTCGGATTTCGAGTTTTTTTACGTTTATAGGATATTGGATTATTTCCCTATTTCGTTTATTTCGCTGAGATAAGCACGTCGGGTACTTGTCCCTTACTTCACATGAAAGATATGAAAATAAATTGAATGAGGCTAGCCGATTTGTCACTATTTTAAGAAGCATAGAACAGGAAAGTTCTAAAATAAATGTTGCATAATTTGTTACGAGTAAAGGTGTGAATGACTGCAAATGTTCGTGAACTAAATTTATACGAGTATTAAAGAAGAGACCATAACGTACAACCCCAGAAACGACAGTTTTATTTCACCTCTGTTCTTACCTTAAACCGCACGCAGTGACGCTTGATGCTTTGTCAGACTACGGTTCACAAGATTCACTACCGTTGCACTTCGCTCGAGTTATTTTGATTATTACATTATTTTTAAAATTATTTTTTTTATCTTCTCGTCGTATTTAACAATTCTTTTGAACAATCATTCAATATACGTCTTCTTTTACACAGTTTGTTTCTTACGTAAAATTTGTAGTTAATTAATTTATTAAAAAGTAATTGATTAGTTTCTTGGTTCACGCGAATTTGTTAAGACTTCCGCCGGCCACGAAGAGACCTCCCAGACAACGCTCGCATTTGCTTATTCAGCGGTCTCGATAAGATCTCTGCACATTATAGCTTTTTTACAATTTATTCATCAGTTTCGAAAATGAATTGAAATTAAGTTTTAAAATTAATACATTGTTATGATTTTCATTTTAACATATGCTATTTTTAAAAGTACTAAAAAAACTCCAAAGAAACCTCCTTTTCTCGAATCCTCCCCACTCAAAAATATACAATGGCGCAGTTTGGTCCCCCCCCCCCCCGTGGGCACCATTGAAGGAAAGAAATGATGCTTATAATATTACAAGTTAGATAATCATGCTATGCGTATCCGTCTATTGTGGATTGTTATGATTCACAGATCCCACGTTTGACATTCCTGTATTAGATCTCGTTACGTCATATGCATCATTGACTTGTCATGTCATTGGTACAGTAGAACGTCTCGAGCGCGGTTGTGTTTGGGACTTGTGGTGCAACGCATGACTCGCTGTCAGCTGTGTAACCTAACCTAACACTTATATGGTAATTCACTAAATTGTGGGATTGGAGTTCTAATTACCTTCTGTCCATATCAGTTACTTTTTAATTGAAAATGAATAGTGAACTTCGAGCAGAAGATATTCTCGTTCAAGTGCGAGAGAAACTGAATCGAGATCAAGTAAAGTTGTGGTTACCCCCGTACTATAGCGAAGAAAACGGTTCTTGTGTAGATGAAGTGGAGGTATGTAATATATTTTTTGCCTAGTTGTTTGGATGAAAAACCTTAGTTAGTTCTCGTTTTTGGTTGCTTCGGAGTATACAATTGTATTGAGTTGTTAGTTTGATTATTTCTAGAAATATTTGATTTATTTAAAGGAATAAGATGTATAGGAGAATAGGTATGTTGGGTGAACTAAGGATAACATTTAATTTACATCACAATTCTGAAGAATTGACATTCTTATTGCATGACACATGAAATTACTTAAATAGTTGCCTATTGGCATAATTTGTATTCAGTGACAATGTTCTTATGCATCTTTGTTTTGCAGAAGCTGTCCAAAGAATACAGCCAGTCCTTAAATATTGAGTTTTCAAGTTGCTTATCAGCAATTCAAAGCCTCCAGACACGAGCTCTTGAGCGACTGCAAGAGAGAGATTATTTTAGAGAAACTGGAATTGCTACTCTAAAAGTGCGACTTCCTAATCAACAAAATAGAAGTAACCAATTGTCAATTCAAATTAAATTAACTCATCTTGGGAAGGATTTGCAAGAAGCAGTTGCAAGAGAAATTAATGATACTTCAGCAAGGTTGTGTTTTTTGTCTATTTTCAGCCAGTATGAATATATTTGACAAGAAATCAGTTAGTGAATTGCGATTTAATTTCAGAGTGAAGTTGATCTCCAGTGGAAGAGTACTTGATTCAAATGTGTCTCTTGGTACTCAGGGTATAAAACATGGTGCACAACTTATGGCTATTATTCTCTCTGAAAATTCAAATGACATCCAGGTATGAGCTGATATATTTTCTTAAGTGCATGGTTGTGAGGAAAGTGGTAATTCTTTCTTCCTTTCTTTCTTTCAAGTTGTCACAATTACAATGTAACTGAAAATTTTAATTAATTAAATGTGTTATTTGTATTTACATTATAATATTGATAATAAGAATCTCATAATCTACACAAAATTTAATATAAGCAACAAAAATCTTATCAATTTGTAATTATGTGTCAAATAAGCATTTTTATCATTTTCTTTTTTTTAAAACTATGACAGTCCTCTGAAATTAGTTTTATCCTTTGAAATTAGATTTGTATCTTTCTGTGGATTATCTTTCATTGTATTGGTTGTTTATAATACCATAAAACAGCACTGTCCAACTTATCTTAGACTGTTGGCCATTTTCTATACACTTTCGATCGATCAGACCTGCGCATGATGGGGTTTGGCAAAATGTTGCCTGATGAAAAAGCTGATGGGTCATATTTGTTTGTTTATAATGCAATATTTTGAATCTCATCAATAAGTACGTATTTTAAGTTGGAAGAATTAAATAGCATATTTCTTTATTTTTAAAAACTTTTTTTAAAATTTATTTTTGTTGTATAATGTTTTGTAATGTATGTTTGGGTAATTCAAAACACAATTTTGTATTTTCTCTCACCGGACATGCCACATCAAATATTAATTCTCACAGCATAGATTTAGAACACAAAGTTGAACCTCCTAACATTGGTGGAAATTAGATGTAAAACGTATTATAACTCGAAGGCTGTAAAAAAAGTATCGCTGCCCTAAAAGACCATAACAATTTGAAAGTAGCTATGATCTTGAGTGGTGCTATGAGGGTGTATAGAAGATGTATGTATTTGAGGATGAATGGTGGAGAATAAATTAGCATAATGAAAGAATACTAGCCCTGAGGAAGATATCTTATTGAACCATTGCTAGTAAAGAATTGTTTTATTGAAGTCCTAAACACAATAAACTCACTCCCATTGTGACTTTTATATATTGTTGAATTTGTAAATAGGAAATGTAACATGCTATTGGAGCTTATCTACATGGTGCAATTGGAGGTAGGAGTTGGGTGGTAGTAGGTGGGTCGCTTAGCTGGGTTTACAAACAACTTGGCCCACATGGAGGAGTTAGTAGAAGTAGTTAGTAATAGTTAGAATTATTGATACTAGGAGGAGCTGAATAGATGAAGGAAGTTTTGCTTTACAGAAGTCACAGCTATATGAACTGGGACATTTATTTATTTATTTACATTAATTTGTTTCGTGTCATGCTCCCATTAAAACACATTACACAACTACATCTGTATTACAAAAAGGAAAAAGAACCAGTAATCTTTAACTGGACATTAATGTGAAAAGCTACAAATTTTCTGGCCCCATTGGGCATCGAACCCAGGATGACTTGGTGATGAGTGACAACACTACCACCTCGGCCACCGGTGGGGTTCCATTGTGACCTCATAAACTTTTGTAATCCTGGTATACTTTTTTTAATGTGCATTGTTATAATTCTTTCAGGAATTCAATAAACTTTCATGTATGCATCCCACTGTTTCTCATTATTTCTTTATTATTATAAAAATATTTTTATTTGTCCTCAATCTTGTCATGGTTGTGTACAAAATCTGGGTCTGGGTTTTTCTCCAGGCTTCATTAAGATACTTTAATCTGAATTAAAAGAGCACTTGCGTACTTCCAGAGAGTTCGAGCTTATTGTCCTTGCTGGTCAATTCAAAGATCATTTTACTACAAGAGTTTTTCTTCATTTTGTACTAATTATATTATAATTATTCAATGGTAATAAAAAAATTCTTGTTTTTATGCATGAAATCCACTGGATATCAAATGAGAAATATATTCCAATATTTTTAAATCAATATTAAACTTAATTTTATTCAATGTTGTTCTGTTGAAAATTTGTTTGAAACTTGAGAGAATGGTCATATTTACAAATTTTTCTGTGGTGTTTTAAATTCTCTGGATCATATTGTTGTAGGGAATAGAATCAAATCATCGAATGTTGGAGAACACAAAAGCAGCAGCCCGGTTGCTAGCTCGCAGCAGTAGTGATGAATCTTCCTCAGGAGATGAATATTATTCTCTGCAGGTAATTCTTCTGCAAATAGTTTGGAGCCTATTTTTAATATTGTATGAATAATTCTTTATTTTACTGTTCATTCAGATAGCTGATCAAACTGGAAAGAAGATATTCTTACCTCCCGAAGAGAAACGTGCATTACTTATTGCCATGTCATTACATGAAAAAGGGCGTGTAGCTTTAAAAGCAGAGAACTATGCTTTAGCGTTATTACTCTTTTTGGAAGCTGATAAAGAATTCAGGTATATTTTATGTCTGAAAAATGATATGTACTTTTCCTCTGTTTGATCAACTATATTTTGAAATTTTTACAGCATATGTAATGCAAGTATATTGCAGTCGGTAGACAATTATGCATTACTGAATCTTGATATAGCTTGGTGCTACCTATGTTTACGGAGTGTTACACATCTTCCTGATGCTGAAGAACGCCTAAGAAAGTGTGAACAGAGTTTTCAGCGCAGTTATGGTCCTAACCTTGAACGTGTCCTTATACTCAAAGGAAATACAGGTGTGTTGTTACATTATCTTTTAAAGTTATTATGCTTGTTTTAATTCTAGTCTTAAACTTTGTTTGCATTATATGAAAAGAAACAATACTTCTCATTTAATCTAATTTACTTGAATGATATTATTTTTGTTTTAACCTTTAACAAGTATAGGAATTAACATTTTGTAGAAGGGGGTTGAAGCGATATTGTGATTTCTGTTTTTGTTACCTTGAATAGAAATGAGCTGAGGTACTTGGAAACAAGTAGTAGTTTTCAAATAATCAGTGTAAATCAATCTATGGGGATTTCAAGAAGTTGCCAGATGATCAGGATTCAAATAGTAAAGAGATTTGAGATTTTTTGACTTGCTAACCCAGGTCCACTTGGTCTGCTTTAAAATGAGCACAGTTTTGGTCAAAGAAGGTAGAGTTTGTTGTTGCCCAATTCCCCCCCTCCTCCTCCTCCTCCTCATGTCAGTTCCAAAGAGAAGTGGGGCTTCAGGAATCTCCTGAATGTTCCGAGATTTGTGGCTCATAAATTTGGATTAAATTCTTCTGTAATTCATGAATTTCTGAATTTAATTCATTTTCCATGATTATTGTTAATGCTTTACAGAAATAAATACCTTGTTGGAGAATGAATAGATCTTTTTGTTAATGAGTTGTTCCATGATTTCTAAGTTTTTTTTGTTTTTGAATTGATGAAGCACTTCATGTGGATGTTACCATCAGCAACTCTTGGCCATGAACCCATAGTGATTACTGTATTCTGCCTCTTTAAGTTTCACAATAGCAAAATCTACACTATCTGTTTTCTAAGAAATTCAAATGTATGTACATTCTTCAGTTTCTCTAAATTTCTGTCCAGAAACTTGTCAAAACCAGAAGACCCTTTTTCTTATCCTCTTCAAGATATTCTCATTTGTGTCAGATTGTTAACATTAAAAGATTTTTTAATTTTTTTTAAATTCATATATTTTTCTTATATCTTCATATTCTTTATTTATTTTGGAATTACTCTTGAAGAAAGGATATTAATATGTTCTTGATCATTACAGGAAATGAAGCAGGACTATTTCTTCGACTTCATTTACTACAGGCCATTGTACTGTTTCATCAAAATAAACGAGAAGCTGCTGCTCGCCTTTTTTCACTTGTTGAGACTGAACTAGGCAATCTTAAGGTTGATGATGCAAGCATTTGCCAATTGCTTGAATTGGGTATGATGCTTTACATGATCTAAATCTCCAGTTAAATTGTACCTGTAATACCCCTCTCAAACAAAATGTTTCATTTTAATGATAGGTGGCTGTGTAAAACATGACTAAATACTAAGGTTCAAAATGGCTAACTGCATCTAGCAATACAATAATCAACTAAAGCTTTAGAATTTACTGATAATGTTTGAACACTAAGCTGTTCAAATAGATCATGCAGCCTTTTGTTGCACAATTTCCCCATGTGCACTGATTTCTCATGTGACACAATTGTATAATGTGTGGAATACTGTTAGTCACTTTTTTAAAATAATAATAACAATAACAATGGTAGGTGATTATAATTATTACAGAGATTCTTCTTTGTTGTTATTATTATTATATTATTACCATTAAATTATTATAATATTATTTCAGCAACTGATGACATTTGCAAAGCACTAGAAATTCATCTAGCTGTTTCCATTAACTAGCTATGTACTGCCTGAAATTCAGGAATATGTTTACTCACACCTGCCATCTTGCAAGGAAATTCCTTAGTCTTGACTAAATTTTACTTCCAGCTTGGCACATGAGCCCTCCCCAACAACATGAAATAATAAGCAATGTTTCAACAGACAAGTACAATTGTACAACAATATAAAATAATAAGCACCACACTAATATATTTGTTACACTCAAACCCAAATTTGACTATGGGACAAAGAAAATGACCAAAACTAGTTTTTGTTGATGCATTTTTGCCAGAACTAGTTCTGTGCATTTTCACAACGACCAATAATAGTTTTGGACTTCGGGCTTCAGAGACCCACCTTGTTGTTTCAATCTGAAGTGGTATAAATTAACATTAATTTTGTTATATTTTTCATTCTTTTTCGATTCAGTACATTCTTTTATAATATCTAATTACAAAATGGAGAGTATTGTCCTTATTTACTTACAGTCCTGGCACACATTGGTGAAATGAGTGTCTTTTTATCTCATGAACTAACTGAGATACCATCTTCATCTCTGTATACAAACATTGTTCTTTTAATGTCCAAAAACAGATTTTTTTAAATTTCTTTTTTGATGGATGCAAAAGAGTAGAAGTGTTTTCATGTTTTCATTGTCGCGCTAACAGCATGGTGTATTTTTTCGTTTCAGTCATAGTTTATTATTTCACATACAAATTGAGATATTATCTCTGTATATTATTTTGTATGCAAATGTGTAACAAAATTATTTCTGAAATTTTGTTATTTTGCTTTTTAGTCGGTAACAATGTTTGGTTTTATGGGTAACAATGTTTGGTACGTTATCCTGAACAACTCTCCTTTGCAGAGAGAATACTGCTAGCATGGAGTGCTCAGCTCTTATTCTCATTCTCGATAACAGGAAATATTTATACAGAATGAAAGTTTTCTAAAATATAAAATACGTTTCATATAAAATATTGGAATCAAATCATCTTATTGCAACAATCACTCATAATAAAATCTGTCAGCTTTCAAGATCATAGATAGTAAACATACAAAAAAACTTTTTTTGCATGCATAGGTAATAAACATACAAAAAATCTAGCATGATCGGCCTTCAGTACCTGTAAATAGTTTGAAAAAAAACAGAAGGGACCATATGCTTTTTTTAGTTTTGACTCTGAACTTGCATCTGGTTTTTCGTAAAAGCTGTATGCTTTTATAACACAAAAGTGATTCAACAAAAGATTGGAAGATTTATTGAATAATTATCGGTGTACATTTTTTTGTTGCAATATAAAAATAAATATATTCAATTGATATTTTATTGTTTTTTTTATTTTTTGTAAAATAAGTATTTTACATATTTATTGATTCGTCTTTATGTATTACCACTTATATTCACCAAATTCATTTCTGTGATAACATGAATAATGATCGATACAAGTTCTATCCTTCAAAATGACCAGAAACTAGTTTTGGCAAATTTACAATGTTCAAAATTAGTATTGGTCATTTTGAAAAAACACAAAAATAGTTTTGGCAAAAATGCATCTACCAAAACTAGTTTTGGTCTTTATTTCAGTCCAAAGGCTGAATTCCGGTTTTGTGTGTAACATCTACACTAAAACACTAAAATAACTCTAAAAGCCAACAGAGGAATATTTCAAGGTGATTCAACAGTGGATTTTTTAAACTATTTATCCTCACTGTTTTGTCAAACCCTTCATCCACTAACGTGAAACAAGGAATAAGTGTAGGATTCACTATTGGGAACAGAATTGTAGAATTGAGTTTTGCACAGCTGACATGTCACACATGTATGACATCAAAATTTTCTAAGGAAATGCAGAAAATTTGAAAAAGATCTCTAGAATAATAGGATAATTTAGCAGTGATGTAAGAATGGAATTTGATGCTGATAAATGTAAATAGCATAACGGAATTGTAGGAAAAGTTAGAGAACCCCATACTCTACATAAAGGGATCAGGAAATAGATCTAGATCCTAAGAAACTGTACAAATACTTGGATGAAATGCAAAAAAAAAAGAAATAATGAATACAGTAATCGAATAACAAGAAACAAAAGAATATATGAGAAGGATGGAAATAATAATAATAAATTTATTGTCAAAAAACAGTACAGACTGCGTATGACCACGTGGAGGACAATAAACTAATTTACTCTCTGGAAGCAAGCAAGGGACCATCCCATCAATTCCGATCAAGGGCCCTATGGCAGAGGCGGATTCAAAAATTTCAGCAACAGTTCCTAGATAAGATAAAATGTTAGCTGCGAGTTATAATAC
>NNCF01127877.1:24017-40520 GCA_002313205.1 Laupala kohalensis
TGTTGATATCTATCTTTTAAATAAGAAGTTAGCCATTGATGTGGAAGTCCACGAATGCCTAAAGAATGCAATTTGGAAAGGAGAATTCCGTGATCGATGACATCGAATGCTTTGGATAAGTCAAGAAAAACACCCTGAGGATTTTCTCCACGGTCTAGAGATGTGATAACATCGTTTAAGAGATGTGATAACATGTTACAGTAGACCAGTTAACTGGTTCCTGTAGACTAGACGGGATACAGAGGAGCGCAAACTGTGAAAATGCCTGAAGAGCAAGCTCAACAGCTTATGGCTTCACTGAAAATTAAAATTCGATGGATTAATTGGAGAGATTTGCCGCGTAGGAGTGATACAGCAGATACAAGATCTTACAGATGCCTCAACATTGGGCACATATCAACCTCGCGCGATGGTTCCGACAGCAGGAACACCTGCTACAGGTGTAGCAAAGCGGGACATGTTGGCATGGACTGTACAGCAAAGTATTCTCTTCAAAGAGAAGAACAAGAGCTATTACCATCTGCTAGGAAGTAACAGTTGCACTTTCTTTTCTTCTGTTCTCAACAAGAATAAAAAGACCAACAATGCTTAGATTTCTTCACATAGATCTAAGTGAAATCAGATGTACAAGACCTATTGCAGTTTGCTGATGAAAGAAATGGACGTGCTACTTTTTAGCAAACAATTTAACGTATCATAATCATATGGTGCCATGGTTCTTAAAGAAGAGCAGACATGATTGTGCATGAATAGAAGGTAGGTGTATAAACATACAAATGAAGTTCAGGTTCATCTGGGTGAGCGACTTCAGAATCTACAGTTGTTACTTTCCCCCATACGACGAGAAAGACAAATTTGAAAGATTTAAAAATAGTATTTACGAGCTTGAAACTAGCTTCAAATCAGGCAAAACTGACATAATATCCGGAGATTTCAACTGCAAGTCTCCGGAATAGGAGAAGACAAGATCTGATGAGAGAGAAACTGTTGTTTCCCAATTTGTGGCTAGGAATGACCTTGTTATTTTGAATATTGAATATGATAACACCTTACAACAAGGCCGCACCTCCTCTATCATAGACCTGACTATCAACTCTGGTATGATAACCAAGAGGGTCAAGGACTGGTAAGTTCTAGAGGAAGACACTGTGATTATTGGACAACTGGACAAACTATATGCATGATGAAACAACATACACTGTTATGAATGATTATTAAGTGTGAGGAGAGCAATAAAACAGGACTTAATAAAAATAAATGGCGGCCAATAGGTGCAGCCTGAAGAGGCAAAAATTGATTGGGCATTACAATCCAGGAGAAGAGAGAATGCTCACCGCAAGAGCTAGAACAACCTGTTTCTCAAAGGGAAGTGCAAAATTTCTTGTAAACTGCTTAAAAAGAGATACTGCAGATACTAAGCTAAGTCCTGGTATGTGCTCTTAGAAGAGACTGAAAATGACCCGTGGAATTGACTTATAAAAGTCACCAAGAAACTCCGGGTGGACATGTGGACACTGGGTAAGGATGACCCAGTATGGGTGAAGAACATTATCAGCTATCTCTTCCCCTCTAGTAACGATTGCTGATTATTAAGTCAAACAATTATTCCTTCGACGAAGATGATATCTTCACTAAATACATGCTACAGGGAGCTCCAAGTAAACTAAAAGTCAACAAAGCACCTGGTCTTGATGGCATCTCAAACAAAATGATCTGTGTAGTTGTAAGAGAATAGCTTGAATACCTACTGACAGCTTTTACCAGCTGAATGAAAGCATGGTGTGATTTACAGGGACGGGAAAATACAGGAGCTAATTCTAAGTCAAGGAGATGAAGCAGCATGGATATCTGACCTGTCTCAGTCGCATCGAAGTGAACATGGAGAATGCAAGAAGAACGCTACTGATAAAATGACAGAGGACGTGGGATGAGGACACTAAAGGAAGATAGACTCACCTGTAAATATCCAGGCTGGGAGGATGGATAAAAAGACTGCAGGGGCTATTGATTTACTATTTGTCACAGATCTTATCAGGGTACAAGTGTTTCAACAAATTCTTGATTGATTACAAGATTGTTTATGTCCCTAAATGTGGCAACTACCAGTGTGACAGATGACACCGTATTTGAACGTCAAGCATGGGACACAGAAATAGAAGCAGCAAAAGAGAGATAACAAGACATATCGCTCACCAATGTGGTAGCTTTGATGCTTAACTTGAATGTTGGACCATCATGAAATCAATGATGACTAATATTTTCAGAAATAAAGGTAAGTGACATAATGACAAATGATGTGAGAGCTTCATCCTGCCAGTCCCTCCGCAAAGCAATATTAAACTAAAGATACCATGGAGGGGACTACATGACAGAAGCAGAGAGAGGTTATTTTACTGGGTGGGAGTCCCATACCCCAGGAAAACTCAACCTCATCCCTGAAGATGCATAAAACATTTTAATTTCCATGAAGAAAGAAATCATGGGTGCCAGGACAAGGGACCTTGAAACCAGAAACAGAGGTACTGTTCATTGCAGTGCAAGTCCAAACCAGGAATTATGACAAATGTGGGTTATGCCAGACTCACTCTGAAACTGCTGACCACATAGTTTCTGGATTTCCTCATACATAGAGACATGACAATGATGTAATTATATTCACTGGAAGACTTGCAGATATCTAGGTTTTCCAACCTCAGAAGTATGGTATGTAGGGCATCCAATAAGTAACACAATAATATTTTTCTCAAAGCAGGTTGGTTTTATTCAGGATTTAAATACTCCATATTGTTTCCCAAATCTTTGGCTATAAAACCTCATTTTTCAATGTAATATCTGTTCAATTCTGTGACCCTACACCACCTTAATGTTAGAACCTGTATGTGTTGTGCTACCACTACTGGTCTGTGTCTGAGCCACATTCATGCTGCATCAATAACTTTCCCATCATTGCTGTAGAGCCATTCCACATCAAATCAACACAGATTTTTTTACATGACCATCTCAGATTCTGATACAATTTGGTAAGGAAGTAGCAATCATATAGATTAAGAAAAGTACTTAATATTGTTATGAAATTTCAACCCGTTTGGAAGTAACAACAATGTAAAATATGAACAAAACACCTCAAAACGTGTCTACACAAAACTTTTGAATTGCTCTGGAAGCTCTCCTAATTGAGTTAGAGTGCTGGTAGAGGTATCATTTTACAGCTTATTTAATTATCTTTACAATGATATGCTATATGACACAAGTCAAGGAACAAAAAAATTAACATGTTCAAAATCAAACTTCTGATTTTTAATTTTAAAATGTGCCACTTTAAAAATTTTCAAATGAACACTTGAAATAGTTTATATCCTTGTTAATCATCTGGGAAAATATGAATGTGAGATGAAAATGGACTCAGTGTAAAAATAAAAGAATGTAGGTTTCTTGCCGCATTTCACAATCAGAACTAGAATTTTTAACTTAATTCTTGCTATACACTATTATTATGTTAAATATTGCTCCACTATGATAATGCAAAAAATATCATAAGAAAATTACTTAAGAGCAATACTTTTTTTGTTTCAGTGAGCTCCTGTATGCTTGGGATGGTCCCTTGCTTGCTTCAGGAGAGTAAATTAGTTTATTGTCCTCCACGTGGTTGTATGCAGTTTGTAACTGCTGTTTTTACAATAAATTAATCATTGTCATACTTGTTAACTTTGGATTGCAAAAATTGTGTTGAAACTTTGAATTTATTGTTTCAATGTGTGTCTCTTGGTGCTGCCATCTTCGCTTGATGTTCAGATTATGGTGTCAGGAAGTATTGACAGACTAAGCCTCAGCGATAGTTATCCAGCGTATCATAAAATATATCAATTCAGTTCTATAGGACAACTATTTCATATGAAAGTGCATGCCACTTAAAATTCTGGAAATTCCTTTGTGAGAATGATGTGAAGCTTTATTTTGGTCTATAGTTTGGGTTAACTTGTTATGGTATTCTGTTTTCAGTTTTAACTAATTCATTGCAACCAGTTATGTGGTAGTTTAAATATGATATGAAAGAAAATATACCCTGCGAATTCAGTGTTCTATGTTTGTTAAGTGCCCACTGGTTAATTTTTTTCCCTGAAGAAAAAAAGCCCTGCTTGGGATTTAAATGGGATTAACAAGGGATTTTTTTAGTCTTTAAAAATTATGTGCTGATCACTTGTAGACAAAGCATATTTATGAAAACAAAGTGAGAATAAAATGCTTCTGGAAAAATCTCCTGCCCTTTTTCTACTGTGTTCCAGCTCTTACAGCATCTTACAGCATTTTGCAGCATCTAATTCAAATTCTGCAGAGTTGAAAATGTTGTCCTGTTTTGAAAATGTTGTTCAATTAGTTTGCTATTTTTAGGGTATACTGCCACAGAAGCAAGATTAAGTTTGAGAGCAACACATGGTAATATAAATGCTGCCGTAGACTTAATAAATCGACGTCATGAAGAAAGAGAAGAAATAAAGAAAAAAGAGGAAGCTGAACGTAAACTTAACAGGTTACTAGACTCTTTGTATCAGTGAATTTTTGAAGTTTTTCAATTATTGCCTAGAAATGATTCTTTTCAAATTAGAGAACGTCGAAAGCTGGGACGATGTGCTGATGGACGTCAGTGGGTGGAACCACAGTTACATCAGCTGTTATTATCCATGGGATTTGGTTCTTTCCTCGCTCAACGGGCCCTTCAACATACTAATAATGATGTACAGTTGAGTGTACAATTAATTCAAGAGCAACCTGAACTTCTGTGTCAGCAAGATGTCACAAGGGATGCAATAAACAGGGTAAAATTGAGACTTTCCCTTCAATAAATAATTTTTCTATTATAGTTGTGATTATAATGGTGGTAATAGTAGTTATGGTTGTTGTAGGAATAGTATTAGTAATTATAGATGTTGCAGGAATGGTCATAGTATTGGGTGTTGTAGTAATAATAGTTTAGTAAAATGTTAGTTCAGAGATGCGGACCACACACTTCTTCACTTACATTATTTGTTCAGGACTAGTTTAGATAGCTGCTGCTCTTACCATCAGCTTGTGACAATTGTTCTCACTCGCTTCTGGTGGGTGGATGTAATAATTTTTGTGGGTGTTTTGTAGTATTTTTTTACCTTTTCAAGAATACATTGTTGAACTACAAGATTCTGTTTGAGAACTCTGATTTCAAAATTTATATGTCCACTTGGCTCAGAAGCAGTGCAATAAGCTCAGTCTGCAGGAGTTGAGATGGAAGCTATAGCTCTCAAAACTAGTCTAGGGCAATTAATAAAAGTTGAGTACGCCGTCAACATTCACTCAGTTACCGTATTTGTCCGAATATAATCTTGAGAAAATGTCCGAATATAAAATTGAGAAAAATCAAAGTCTTTTAGAAGGGAATGCTCCATGGTTGGCTTTGGTAAGTATAATCAGAAAGGTTTTAAAAGGAAGAGCTAAGTAGTGCAGTTCAACTACTCTTCTTGACATCGCCAGATCCTGACGGACTTCGGCTCTACTTCGAATTCTCGTGCTGCTGCTTTATTTGGGTCTGAGCACAATTTAGAAAACGCTGTTTGAAGTTAGCATCGAAGCTTCTTCTTACGTCCAATTTCCGATGTGTTGAAGAAGATCCCACCTTCCTCGACAGAATCGTGTGTCACGGTGATGGCAGTCAGTCATTCCTATTCGACATGGACCAGTTCAGCTTTCACTTCGAATGGGCGTCCGATCCCGCCATCATCGATCGAATTGTGTCACATTACGTATGTAGTTCGTTTTCGCTTTCGCCCACGGGAATTTGAATGAGCTTTCCCATCCTAAAATACAAACAAGCTTCCCCCCCCCCCAGCGAATTTTGGGCGATTTTTTTTTCGGATAAAAGGAGGGACTAAATTCGGACGAAAACGGTAATTAGTTATTGTAGCAACTCCACAGTAAGTTCCTGTGGTATGTTTCTTCATAATAGTAGTTGTTTATTGAGTTAATTTTTTACACCTTAAAAAAAATTTTCACCAGTATACTGGTGTTACTATTTCAAGAAGTATGAAAACATGATATTTGCAAAGAATTTCACACAATTATGTCCTCATAAAATAATAAATTAGACTATTGTGACATCTTCATTAGTATTTACCTTTTGGTTGGGAAAAAGCTTTCTGGGGAAGATGGTTAGGTACCCTGAATGCATGCGTGAGAGGTAAATATTAGTGCTGATGTCTCACAATCTAAATTTTTGTATCAATTATTATTGTATCATGGAAACAATTTATTTTAAATGTTTTTGTTTTCGGCAGGTAGTGAATAAGGTGTTTAGAAAATAGTACCAAATTATGATAAAATAGACAGGAGAACTCAGACCCGAGCACCAGTTAGTTTTTCATTTTAAAATCCAGTAGGACCAACCGTTTCACGTGGAATTTTGAATTAGCATTTCCTTTCCGAAAAACTTTTATTTTACTCAATTTTTTCTCTCTAAGTTTTGCCTCCTAAAATAAAGGGGGGATTATATTCGGATAAATAAGCAGGGTGGCGAGCGACCGGGAAAAGTCAGGGAATTTGCTCACGGCACAAGGAAAATTTTCGATGACAACGATCGTTGTATCGTTGTACGCCACAAATTCTTTTCTTCGATTACATTGAAGGAGACTTACTCAACCCAATAACTCTTCCGTGATTTTTTTCCTTGAAAGGCGGAAGCAATGCCTAACTAATAGTGACCGGCAACAACCTCTTGTTAGCGACATTGCAACGAAGTGACAGCGCGAGTTCCAAGTGGAACTAGTCTGAGGCTGGAGCGCTAACTGTTTCGTTGCCACGCTCCACAGTTTGAACGAAACAGTTACCGTTCAGTTTTAACAAAACAGCTCCAGAGGCAGTTGTAGTTGACCCACTGCTAGACGTGATAGAACGCGATAGAATTAGTAGCACCGTTCATACCACTTGCGGGTAGGGTTGTAACCCGTCTGGGTTTCCCCGGATTTGTCCTAGTTTCAAGGGCGTCCGTGGAGCGTGCGTGCGGGGTTTTCCTTCTCCATTCAGATTTTTAAGCAAACCGTACGACGAAGACTAACAGTCGCGATCATTCGAAATTTTCACGTGCCATTGAGAACGCGACGAGTATTATTACGTGAGTTACAATTACTCCATTATGAAGCAATTGTAATTTTAAGATGATTATTTTTGTAACTAGGGGTAATTTGTGCATTGCACCACACAAGATAACAGTCTTAACGCTTCAGTTCTAAGTTGTTGATTTTTTTCCGTGAGTAAAAATAATTTTAATTCTTGAATTGAACTTATTCATTTTTATTTTATTTCCAATGTAGAGAAGTATCTATTGAATTCTGATTAAAGCCACTGTTTTACTGTGAAAGCATGTATTTATTTATTTTTCTTAGTGGAACATTATAACAAGTTAATTTAATGCATCAGTATGAAGAATATAAATTATTATTCATAGTTACGTCCGGGTTTTAGCTCCAAAATCTGGGGTGTTCGGTCTCCTTGTCTTAGATTTGACATTTTGTTGATGACAACCCTACTTGCGAGGGCTATTGGAATGTAGAACAGTGGTTGGTGACTCCAATCCTATTTTCTCCTTTTAGCAGATGCTATATTTTACAGACCACAAATATCATGATTGTATCATAACTTAGATGACCCTGACATTCTGGAAGAATGTTATACATGTATTATTGCACTCAGCGTAGTAATTAGATGTGGCATTGTCATACGTCTGCTGCGTAGGGTTAAGCTCGCATAGCTTCACCCATTCCGCCTACAACCACCGATTCATTCTAAAAACTGCTTCAACGTTGTTTCAATGATGGCGTAGATCAAGGCTACTTAAGTCAGTCTTTAGTCAGCTTAATACTAGTTTTGTTTATATTTCTGATAAATGTGCTTATTTTTTATTTTTTAATGGTAATGCCTTACAATTGAAGAAAGATTAATGAATTATTGATAATTTCCTTTTATGAAATTAATCATTTTTATAAGATTTCACCTGCTAGAAATTTTTGCGCGCATGTTCATGTTGTGCAATAACAGTCAAGGAAAATTAATCCACTGGTCAGGGAGTCAGGGAATTTTGAAATCAAGACTCACTAGCCACCCTGAAGAAATGGTAATTATTTTTTGTATTAAAATCAGGGTACTTTTATATTTAAAGAAAGGTTAACTTTGGTTTTTCTTTTTACATATTCACACTATTTTAATTGGAGAGATCTCCATCAGACTTGAGAAAAAAGGCAATAAAATACATTATTAAATAATAATAAAATCAAGCTTCGATGTCTTCAACATTTTCTTGGCTTTTGGTAGCACTTCACACATTAGAAAATTGCATGATCGAGACATATGTGACACTTTTGTGTCTCACATATATATAATGTTTTGCAACCTTTATCAGCTGTGCATACATGACATTTACATCTAATACCAAGAGATGATGATTTTTTTTTTGATGGTCTTCTTGGACTCCAATATGACTGGCAGTTTCTTTTGTGAAGATCTGCAGAAATGCAATCATTATTTTCTTGTCTGCAGGTGTGGTCTTTTCTTGTCTGCAATCAGGGCGAGACCCAAGTCTTCAATGAAACATCTTTGATTCCTCCTGTTGTGTGGACAGTTGAGCATTTGTATAATTTTAGCATTTATTTCAGCTGTTTTGAGAATTCAGGAAAACATCAGCGGTTACCTCCTTAAGTTTTGTAACAATCTTTTTATACCTTATAGGGCTATTCCATGTCAAATCAATATAGTTTTAGTAGACTTCTAACACAACCATCTCAAAGTTTGATAAAGTTTGGTAGAGAGATAGCCATCATATAGGCTAATAAAAATACTTAGTATTGTTGTCATATTTCAACCCATTTGGAATTTATAACAATGTAATGTTTAAATGAAACACCCAAAAATGGCTCTGCACTAAACTTTTGAATTGCTCTAGAATCTCTCCTAATTGGGTTAGAGAGCTGAGAGAGGTGTCATTTTACAGCTTATTTAATTATCTTTTCTATGATATGCTACACAATAAGGTCAAAGCAGAAAAAAATTACCATATTCAAAGTCAAAATTTTAATTTTCAATTTATTTAAAATGTTTCATTGTAAAAATTTTCACATTAGTGCTAGGAATAGTTGATACCCTTGAAAATCATCTGGGAAAATTTCATTGTGAGATGACCATGGATTCAGTGAAATATGTATATTATTATTATTTGGCCTAAAAATAATGACAAATTATGAGAAAATAATACTTGCATAAAGAAGTCATACTGTAAGCCTTGTGAGGTCCGCGAGACCCGAGCAACTTTATTCACATCCTTTTTCCATGGGGGTACTTTCCGACATGTGGCCGTGGATGGAGGGTAACAAGTACTTCATACCGGCCAGCTACTGAGAGCTGTTCCAAATAAGGGGCTCTAATGACCTTGCTGTTGACAAGCCCTAAAGCCCCACAAAAAAATGTTCAAAATAAAATTCAATTTCTTAGGCAGGGTGTGTCTGACAGACCCTAGTAGGCATCCTGAGTGTTAATGGAAAATCTTGTGGCAAAGGAAATAAAGGAAACATTTTATACATTGTTATGAAAATCGAAACTGAAAGTTGTTTTTTTATTTATTTATGATATATTCCATAATTTTTTTTCTAGGACCAATAGTTTACTCAATTTCAGTAGCAGGAGTAGCTTTCTAAATGAGACAGTTGCTCTAACTTTGATTTCATGTGCTGAATGCACAACCCCAACTGATCAGGAGAAAATATGTTAAGTAAAACTGGCAGGTTGCCATCTCCTAGTTAGAGGATACACACCCAAAAGTTAATGTTTATGTTGCGGAACAGATTCATTATATATCAACTTCACTCAGTGAATCATAATTTGCCCTAGGGTTTTCTTATGTATTTTGACAAGACCCCAACTCTAGAATGTCATATTGCTGAGGTCTTCCATTGTCACATTCTGCACAGGTTCGAGAGGCTATTGTCAGCTTAAAGATATTGCTTTTAACTTATATATCAGCTCAAAGATTAAAGCTTTTAACTCATACATCTCTCCTCATATTTGTTCTTGTGCAAAAGCTGCTTTTNTTCTTGGGCAAAAGCTGCTTTTTTATTTCAGTGTATTCACAAACATTCACAATTTAAGAACATTATTTTTTACTATTTGGCACATTTGAAGAAGATTGCTTCATGAACTACTGTATGAAGTTAAAGTGCCAACAAAGCCTTCATTAGTAGATCACATTTTCTGTTTTCATTTTATAATGGTGCATTCCAAACATCATTTATCATTGCTGAATCATTTATGCTTGCTGAATGAAATTTATTATTGCTGAATTAGCAATGATATGAGGGATTCAGTACAAAACAAAACATCTGTGATTTAGTAACTAGGGATTCTTATGTTTCCTTAAATTTAAAAAAAATTGATTTATCTTCTCAATTAACTGCAGAACACCAAGCAAGATATTGTATATTTTGAAGAACCTCTTAAACTTACAGAAGAAACATTTGCTATACTGTACAAAGTATAATAGAGACTCATTGAGGTTTATTCTGAGGCATTGATTTACTTCAAGAAAAATATTATTGACCTAATATAATACAGTGCATATATATTGTTTTGATTTGAGCAGCAGTTTGTGGTGAGCTAGTGCATTGCAAACAAACTTAACATGGAATAGAAATTATCAGATCATTCTTTGTGTGACTTCTCATCAGAGGCATCTTTGATTCTGAGGAGTCGCACTACTTCAAGTATAATCCATTTTTCACAGGAGTAAGCGAACTCCTTATCACTGGTATGGAGAGTGCTAAGGGATTTCTTACTATGTTGTTGATTCTTTGTTCATATATTTTTCTTGATATGGCTGTGTTTACAATTTATGTAGTATTAATCTCACATTACTTAGATCAAGTTATAGTAAACAGGACTTTCTTCCTAGCATGAGAGGAAAGTAAACGATAATTTTTGTGAAATTGTCTTTACTACTTGTAAATTAAAATTCAGAGAACAACCTTCATACAATAGTTCAATATATATATTTATTATTATTTTTTGGTTGGGCTTTAGGGCTCGTCAACATCGAGGTCATTAGAGCCCATAGTTCAATATAGTTGTGAGATTATGATGTAATATTAATTTCATTAAAAAAATTTGTTTTTAGGTTATTGCTCTGGGTTTTAGTCGGAAGAAAGCAAAGAAAGCATTACGGAAATTCCATGGCGATGTTGAGAGGGCTGCTGAAGAGTTGCTGAGAGATGTAACAGGTGAAGGTAGTCAACACTTTTCTCTTGGTTATGTGAGGCTCAAACAGTTATAAGATTAACATGTAATAGATATTGAATTGCAGATGTAAAAATTTGTGTATTTATGAAAAATCAATATATTGTGTTTAATTTTCTTAATATTTATATTATAGACAGTAAATAATTTATTAATGGTAATTCACGAAAGTTATAATGTAGAGGGTACTGTTAGTTTATTTATTGTATCAAGCATCCTATGTATTTAACTGGCATGGCTATATTATATTACATGTAATAATTTAAAAGTAACACAAGTAAGGTAAAAATAATGACAAACACAATTAAGGCGCTTGTTTGAACCATCTATATTATTTCTATATAGTCTAATTTATTAATGAGCCCCTCTGGTGGCTCAGGTTGTAGTGTTCTTGCTCATCACCAAGTCATCCTGGTTTCAATTTCTAGTGGAGCCAGAAAAAATTTGTAGCTTTTCGCATTAATGTCCCAGTTCATATAGTTGTGACTACTGAAAAGCAAACCTTCCTTCCTCTATCCACCTCCTCCTAGTATCAATAACTCTAATTATTACTAACTTCTTCTACTAACCCCTCCACATGGGCCGATTTGTTGGTAAACCCAGCTAACCGACCCACCTACTAACAATGACCTACCACCCTTCTCCAAACTCCTATTGCTCCATGTAGATAAGCTCCAATAGCATGCTACATTTCCCACTTACAAATTCAACAATAGAAAATTTATTAACAATTATAATATAGTTTCATTGATTGTCCTTTTCCATATTTCTAAGTTCACATCCTCTTGGATGGTAGTCTTATCTTTATTTGAGATGGTTCTTGCCCACCATATCCTTAGAATATATCTTTGATAGCGATTTACAAAGATTTGTTATTTTTGTATGATATAATTACTTTCTAACCATGTTTCACATTATATAACAGCACAGATTTCACATGTGCATTTAAGATAGCTTCCATCATTGGTGCATGAATAACATTTTTAATACACTAAATCAATTAAAATTGATTGTCACTGGAAAATATGACTAATCTGTCATATTTTTCGCTAACGGGAAGGGGCTCACATAACTTTCAAATTATTGTTGAAAATTAATTGTCAGTAAATTATAGTAAATGAAGAAAGTTTTGTTTGTGTGATATATAAAACAAGCACATAATTGCAGAGGGGGCAGGAACATAGTATGAAAGGGTGAGGATGACCCCAAATTCAAACTCTGCCCCAGGCTTTCTAAATCCTATAAGCAGCCCTTCCTGAGTACGAAAAATTGGTTACCAATAAATGTCAAGAAAATATTTGGATTTAAATTCATGTGTTTCTTCTTATCAGCAATATTAGTTTTAGAAAGGAAAAGAAGTGTTCACTGACTAGTATTGTTCACAATAAGGTCCTAGCACCTGGAAGTGATAATGGTTTCAAGTCCTCCAGCATTCCCCTTTGATTTGATAAGTTACATTTTGAAAACATTTGCATGTTTAAATATGGGGATGTTTGGAAAGTACGTTCTGTTTTATTTTTTTAAAGTGCCAATACATTTTGAGGCAACCGAGAACTTCAACTCCTAGTTACTTTCGACTTAACAGTTCTCGTGCATACAGTCATACCCCTAGCTATTTTATCAGGCCAGGAAAAAGTTGAAAATCTTCAGGTGTTTAAGGAGGAGGATCTAACAACTCCAACTTGAAACTGTTCAGTAACCATCTAGTGCCAGCAACAGTATATGGTCTAGTTTTGTAGAGTAGATAAAAAAATTCAAGAACTCAATATCCCATGTCTTCTATTCTGAATGGCTCTTCTCAGCTTCAAAGGCTATGATCAAAGAGTTTGAAGATGAATACTAGTTAAAGGAGTGTCAATGCATGGCTTAGCTCATTGGTGGCAGAAGTCTACAATGATGGCATTGCAAAACTCATTTATCAACATAAGTGTCCCAATGTAGGAGGTGGTGGTGTCAAGAAATATAGCTGCAAGCGATAGCTTTAAGTGATATAAAACCTCTTAATGTATTGAAGTTATTTTTTGTAACAAAACACTTTTTTCTAAACAATCCCCTTGTATATTTGGAGAAGCCATTTCAATCATGATGGGTTCATCTCCTAATGTGATGGTGAGATTGTATTCAATATAACAATCATGATTTCAGATAATGATGAGAACGATGAAAGTGACTCTAATTCTGAAGATGATGGTATGGAAGNAATATAACAATCATGATTTCAGATAATGATGAGAACGATGAAAGTGACTCTAATTCTGAAGAAGATGGTATGGAAGAAAAGCAACAAGCCTATGAGAATCTTACAGAAGGCATGACTACTAATGAAGAAGATCACTTAGATTTTACTCTAGTGCAAGAAGAAAATTTTCTGAAAGAGTATAAAGCTTTGCTTAATCTTTCAAGTCAACATTAAGTTAAAAAATCTTCCTTTGTTTTAACATAGATGTAAATAATTATCATGTATATTTATGTATAATATTTTCAAATTCCTTTATTTCTAATACTTATTTTATGAATAAATAATTACTTAATGTGAACATTTTTATTTAAGAAAAAAAAAAAGAACAGTCACATTTTCCCCAACAATATGAAGGAATTAATGTTTACAGAGCAATTAATTATGGTATACATAAAATTCACTTCATTCAGTGTCCATAGCAACTGCAGGCTGGGGATCTGGAGCAGCTTGATCACCATCTGGAGGTGGTTGTGGAGCAGCATCTCCTGCACTTTCAGGTTGGGAACTTCGCTTTTCCTCTCCTTCTATCATTGAAAGGTACCGGGCAAGATTATCTTCATCAAATACATGGAAAGGAGTGTTCTTTCCAACTAGTGCTATTGATACATTCTGGAAAATTTTAACATAAATCAATGATAGTTTTAATAAAAGTGGGGAAATTGATACATTACATTTGATAACTAAAACTATTTTCAAGGAAACAAGATTGTTGGTAAACAAATCAATAAATAAATTTTCTATCAACAAACCAGGTCTAAATGAACACTGTATCTGAAGTAATTGCTCAATAATCGTGACTGTCATTAGGCTTGGCCACTAGGCTGCTTCCTTGAGATAACTGATATTTCAACAGAATTGAAGTCACCGTTTACACAGCCACACTCAGCCCAGATGGGAGATTATTTGTAGCAACAGTATATGTATCTTCGTATTAGACTCAAATTGTTAGATTTCCTAGGTATTATAAGTACATGATTGCATTTGATGTAACTAGACAGTGCAGTGACAATAAAAGTACAATTTGGTATGTTTCCAACAAGTCATGAAACATGTAATTTTTTTCTTAGATAAAGGAAATTGGGCCTTGGACCGATTCATATGAATCAATTTGTTAATGAATATTTACTACTATCATTTTTTTACTTTCAATATTCTAAACTTTATCTTTTCAATCTTTGTCTAAATACTGTATTGGAGATAACTTTTTCTTATCCCTAAAATATTAAAGACCAAAACAAAAAAACTTCGTCTAATAAAGAAAATTACCTTCGTGTTTAATTCAACTTCATTGGGAAGAGTATCTCGCAGTGCTCGAAGACCATGCTTGATTAGTTCGTCTGTTTCAGAATTAGGAAATTCATCCAAGTGCTTCTCTAAGTAAGTTCGAGCACTTTGTGATCGAGCTCCAATAGCCATTGATTTACAATCAAAGTAGTTTGCAGAGGGGCATGTTTGATAAATATGAGGACCTTGATCCTAAAATAAAAGATAGTAAGTGGAAGTACATTTACAAAATAATGAGAACATTTTCATTCAATTTAACTTACATCATATCCTGCAACTAGAAGTCCAACACCATAAGGTCTTCTATCATATCTCTGTGTGCAAACTTGCATTTTATTTCCCAAAGTTGTTATCAATCGACTCACTGGCAATAGTGAATCATGAGAATACTTGTAATTTAAGCATTCAGTCTTCATATATCGGCTAAAAAATTAAAGGAAAATGATGAACCATGAAAAGCATAAAATTATTTATACTCCCAAATCTTGAAGCTAAATTGACAATGGAAGTAATATTTTACAATACGAATAAATACACACACACAGTAATGTAACTCATGGAAAAAAACACACTTCAGAATACATTTTATGATTTTTTTCTAATTTTATAAAACTCTCAACCCTTAAGCAGAAATTTTTTTTACTAATAACACACACTAACAAAGGCAAAAGTTTTATCAATTCATAAGTCAAAAATTTTTCCTAATAATGAAAAACTCCAATGCCAATCTTTGACACAAAACANACACTTCAGAATACATTTTATGATTTTTTTCTAATTTTATAAAACTCTCAACCCTTAAGCAGAAATTTTTTTTACTAATAACACACTCTAACAAAGGCAAAAGTTTTATCAATTCATAAGTCAAAAATTTTTCCTAATAATGAAAAACTCCAATGCCAATCTTTGACACAAAACATTACCTCAATATCCTAGCATCAGCAGTTAGACCAGCTATTGATATTCCAATATGAGTGTCAATAGGAATAATTTTCTTTTGATGGGCAGACAGTTCAGATGCAGCACGTTTTAAAGCAATAAGAAGTGCATGGGTTTTATTCTTCAAACCAACGGTGGCAGATCCTAATTTGACTGCTTCCATAGCATACTCAACTTGGTGGAGTCTACCTTGTGGACTCCACACTGTCACATCACTATCATATTGATTGCGGAACTGGAAATATAAGGCGGCAAAAATAAAGTGGATACATTCGTAAGATCATGTATTTCTTTCAAAATAATTTATTTCTTGACTAGTTGAAGTAACCCAGAGTGGCCTAAAACATTTTTTAGTGATGTTATTGTGAAATGCTAATATAGTTTAGTTGATTACACTAATAAGGGCAATACCATCACTAATAAGCTTAGCAACTCCGCTCATATCATGAGGTTGAAGATGTCTTATCTACAACAGACAAGGTTCTTAAACATCATTGGGAGTCCTGCTTTTCATCTCATTGGCCCAAAATACTACAGATACATTACAAATATTGGTTGTTTTCTATTATTCTTACATATAACCCTTCCCTTAGCTGCCTCCTTGAGAGTTGAATTAAAATTTCAATGGCATTTAATGCAGTAATTACCAAATTATTTAAATAGTTGTGTGTAAAATTTCATTAAAAAATACTTGAATAATGCATTTCAGGGAAAAAAATAGGGAGATGGGAAGAATTTTAAAC
>NNCF01127877.1:47211-60536 GCA_002313205.1 Laupala kohalensis
TTTTTTTTTTGCTAAACAGTGTGACATTTTCGGGAAATTCAAAGCACGGAAAATAAGTTTTCCACTGGCTTGGGAAAGTAAAAAGAGGGGAAGAATAATAGATTTTGAACATTCAGTAAACATGATGGAAGCAGGGGGTTCTGATAATTCGGGGTCATTTGAGGAAAAAGCTATTCCTTCTCAGGTTGGAATGTCTATGCCAGGCTTCGGGAACAACGTTCTACTAATCCCAAATTTTTCCGGAGATGATGTGTCAGTTGAAACTTTCCTAGACAGGGTGCGCATTATTAGCCACTCCAATGGGTGGAGTGAGCCTCAAACTTTGGCCGCGGTTAGGCTACGATTGAGTGAGGTCGCAGCGACCTTCATCGATTGCCATCCACATTCATGGGACAATTATGAAGTATTCAGCTCAATACTTAAGAATAGATTTACACGCAAAGTGTCCCGCATAACATTTTAAAAATTGTTTTTAAATTGTATCCAGAGGCAGAATGAACCAGTATCGGTGTTTTCAACACGCTTGCGTAGGATTTGCAGGAAGTTGCTAGCGTCGTATGACAATTTGAACAAAGACGCAACCGAATAGATTTTCGAGGAACGTTTACTGTTCTTAGCAGGATTAAAACCCGAATTGGGGCGGTTCGTGGCTGTTCGCGAACCGAAAATGTTGGTCCACGCGGAAAATTTCGCAACAGCTGAAGAAGATATTATAAAAACTTACTCGACATTCGCTGACGCCAGTATAGTGGCCGCGGCGCTGCCACCCGACACCTCGACAAAGACGCATCGCCCAGCTCGCGATGTCAGCACATACCACGCACGTCCAAGGCATGGCGCGAATAGAAACACAGCGTGGCCAAATAAGCGGGATCATTGTTTCCGATGCGGGAATTTAGGTCACTTCTCCAGCACGTGTCGAACAGTATTACAGGCCTGCCAGATTTGTGGGAAAGGTCATGACATTGCTGACTGTCCCTTAAAGTCGTGTGTCCTGTGTGAAGGGAAGGATCATTTACCTGTGCAGTGTGAAAAAACGGAGAAATTCAGGTTGCGCCGAACGACCAATAGTTCTTTCTGTGCAACCTTAGGGCCACACAGTGCCTTTATTTTCGTCGGAACCGAATGTTAATGTTTATGAACTCAGTAAGGCGGCTGTGGAAGTAAAAGATCATGCTAAAATTGAAGAAGGTATAGATTTATTAGAAGAAATAGACCAGGAGGAAGTACGCAAGCTGCAGGCACCATTGTGCAGTAGTCAATTAAATTCGGGAAAGGAAGAAGGTGAGATTTTGCATGAGAGTTGGGAGGTGTGGAACACTAACAATATGGAAGAAAGTCGAAATTTGGGGGAACCACTGCGTCCGCAACAAGCGAGTTTATTAGTGGAGATCGATTCAGGGACACCGACAGTGGAAAAAATGTTTTCTCTAGCTCACGAGGAGCTTCAAAGTATGAATGTATTGTGTGAGATGGGTGAGGCCGAGAGTTTGGGGTTAAGTGGGTTTGGGTGTAAAAAGGTGGTGGGTGGTGATGACGCTGTGAAGCCAGGTGGTCGTACAGAGGAGAATAGCCGCGTGGGCATTCAGGGTACGCCAGAGGGGCGAGAAACAGGTCAAAGGACCCAGAGCGACCTAGCTGAATCTCAGTGTGAATTTTGTTGTGTGAATGTGCTCAAACTCTCGGAGGATCCGCAGTTAGGGTGTCAAAGCCAGGGGGGCTTAAAAGAACAAATCGACAGTAGGAAAAACACGGAAACACAAGATCGGGAATTGGAATCGAGCCAAATTAAGAGCAAGTTGGACCAGTTATTGGGGGAGTTTTCGGATAATTTTATATGGGAAACTAATAAATTGAGTCAAGTACCACATGTTCAGCGTTCCGCGTTGAAAAACTTCGAAAAAGAAATTTGGGATAATTTAATTCACGGGAAACCAAAACAAGGCGTTTCTGAGCCACTAGAAGAGCATGCGGGTGAGCCGGAAGTGTATACTATGTCTGTAATCAGGAATGCGCAAGCAGTACGAGTACAAAAAGCAACGACAGGGAAGCAGTCGTGGAGATACGGCCAAGTGTGTACTAATGCAGCTGGTGCGAAAAAGAAAGACATTCCATCGCAGTCATGGCCGGAAAGGTTCAATGGCCAGGATTTAGAACGAGAGATAGAGAGAGGATTNTTTTTTGGAACAGGATTTTTTAGGGATAAATTTTTTAGGAATAAATATTTTGGGAATAAATTTTTTATGTCACTCCGCGGCTTCTTGGGAATTATTCTAAATGATATCTTCAGTATTTAAGACGCGGGGGGCAACTTTTCCATATTACCTCTTCCCTTTCCTAAGTCAGAGAGAGACATGTGCCTTGACAGTCGTACAAAAGAGACGTGGGCGGGGGGTCGTGGCCAGGTTGGAGAGAGGTTGAGGTGAGGTCCTGGTAGGTTGTGATAGCCAAGTTAACAGCTGGCCTGGCCTGTTGGTGATCCGGGATTCGAGTCCTCGGAGCAGCAAGCCAGAAGGAGGGTTCCTGCGTTTGGCAGCGTCAGCGAGGTGGAGACGTCTGCAGGGTGTAGCCACGGCAGCAATGTCTGGTGGGTATCGGACGGCCAGAGGGGGACGCCATCCAGACAGAGAGGGGTGCCGGGTGCGCATGCCTACGATTTCCCGGGTCCTCGTCTGGAGTACTGGAAGGTGGTTTTGAGAAGAGTGGTGATGTGAGAGAAAAAGTGACTGAAGCGTGTGGATGAACTCGAGACAGGGCCTTGAGGGATGATGAACTCCTGGGAGCTCACAAGTCTCAGAGCACGCGCTGTTGTATATAGTTGTAAATACGTTTTTTGTTTGTAGGTTATTGTCTGCTACAATTGACTGTTTAATTTGTGCAGTGACCAGGTGTAGGAGGAAGAAAGTGAAGCAACAGGAAACATTGCCGGTCTCGGTGATAAACATACCACCGGTTCAGTTGCCACCGCTACGGTTTTCGTACTTGTAAGATTAATAGTGTACAATTTTTCTTTCTTTTTCTCTTTCTTGTAATTATTATTGTGTATGTGTAAAATAATTTGGGGTTTTATGTATTTGTTATTGTGTACTTTGTTGAGTGATGTGGCGAAAAAAGGAAAAAAAGAACAGTGGAAAGCCACATTCCATCCTCATGTGAAATTTTTTTGTATATACTATTGGTAAATGTTGTGTATTTAGTCATTTAGTATAGATTTTGTAAAAATTGTATGTATTTTGGGTTTCTTTTATTAAAGAAGGAATGGTTGTTTTTAGGGTGTGCTAGTTTTTAGTGCGCGAGCTCTGCTTATTTGGCTTTAGAAAATGTATATATAGTTTTTAGTGCGCAAACGCGAATTTTGAATGTATTTGGGTAGGAGGTAAGCAATATCTTCACGAGCTACGACCATCTTTTTTCAGGGAAGGGGAGGAGATGTCGTGAAGATATGGTTGCTAAGATGTTGGCATGAGCTAGCTGGTGAGGACATACAAAGAAATGTCAACTATTTGTATGAACTGGGTCAGGGAGACACAGAAAGGGCTGAACTGGGTCAGGAGACGGTGACATCACGGTCAGTTATCATACTGAAGGAAAGGGTCCCGAGGCTCGATCTCAGACACACCACCGAGAGACGTCAGAGACACCGATCGACGAGAGGCCACAAGGAGACGAGGGACCGAAGGAGGAACACCGACCTGAGGGAAGCGGAACGCTCCTCAACCGCCGAGCCTGGGCCGAACCTGGACGTCTGACAGCCACCACATCAACCGCCGTACCATGATCGCTCCGACCGGTTCAGCTCGCTCGCTCTCTGACCAGCCACGCATCCTCCTTCTCTGAGTGTGAGTAAAACAGCTTATACACAGACTGCGTTTGATTGACTCATGGCCAGCAATCCCGACCACCCTCCAAATCTTCCCCCTTTGTGATGACCTCCGCGCAGGCTTCAACAATCGGCCAACCTAAAGAGCCTGTACGGAGACTCACCACAAATTGTTATTAAACAAATTTTTTTAATAAGATAAAATAATAAAATACTCACTATGGTCCCTGTTCGGACGCCATTGAGTCTTCTAGGGAATAAGTTAAGTGTTATAAACAATTAATTAATAATAATTAAATAATAACTGTGTCTCAAAATAAATTTAGAAATGGAAAAAAGTATTTAATGAACAAAAGGCCTGAACACTCACTCCTATGTGAACGCCTTGCAATTAAAACAACAATATGGTGTTCAAATGACATGAAATGTATTTATTATCTAATGGAGATTATTAGTTTGATTTTCACACACATAATTAGTCGTTAATCACTGATCAATTATACACAAATTACAAGGGCACGACACATCAGGACGCTTACTGCGCAACGGAAGTTTTCCTTCGTTCAATGAAATGGTACTCACCATGATTTCAGCCACTGGGCTTAGCTGGTCATTGACCTTACAATGCTTAAATACGCGTACCACACTTGACACTTGGTCTAATTACCCTTCATTACAATTTATTTGGCTTTAGCAAAAAGATAAAAAACATTACACTCTTTGACACTTCTCATACGATGTCATGATACCTTTCAAGATGATGATCAAGTTCACAATGATTCTTGAGTGGATGTTGAGGACCCCCACTCGATTCTTGCTTCGCAACTGTTCGACCCTTTTTTGGCTTCACCGTCATCGTCTGGCTCCACTATCGCGAATTGTTTCAGGGTTGTACTTTGCTCCGCTTGTACAACCTTGCGTTCCTCCCGTTTTTTGCAACATTTAATTGTAACTTCGTGGTCACTTGTTTATTTGCAAACAACATGCCTACTGGCTGAAAATAAAGTGCACTCACGGTATTTGATGCTTTGCAAGAACGTTACCTTGTCTCGGCTCACAATTGTACAAAAATGATTCTATTGCGGATAATTTAACTCTGAATATGATGCTCTTTACTCGCTGGAGTCAACTTATTGCCTGGTCAATGTTCTTTCTTGTTACGAACGTGTTCCTAATTTCTGCTAATTCACTACTTTACACTGATCATTATTCAAAATTTTGATAATATAATACAGTCATGTATGATTCACTGGCGACTGTTTTTAGGGTTTCTTGCGGTTCGAATTCACTCGAGTACGCAGAATATTGTTCACCAGCATTTCGGAATGTTAATTAAATTTGATGCACTCGTTGAAACGAATTCTTCTTCATCTCGAACTTTTGACGATTCGCACTTTTTGTCTCGAATGTTATTGAAGGTTGTCACTTGTAAAATAAAACAGGTTGAAATTTAGAATTCGTAAAAAATATAATTTTTTAAAATGTTTACTTATTAATTTCAACTCGAAATTGACCGGAAATTGATTGATCTAATGATCACGTACTGGCCTCGTCTGCCCTAGTAATGTTCTAATAATCTTCTAATAATTCTCTTATTCTCTGTGTCCGCTCTTTTTATCGAAAAAGTTTGTCATGTGACTTACTCCCACTTAATATTTATTCTCTCCAATGTTCAACTTTTCCTCCTCTCCCCACTACAATTTTGATTGGTATTTTCTGAAGAAACTTTTGTCATAATTTCGTTTCGCCAATACCCGAATATCGCTCCGCCCCTTCTGTTTTCTGATTCGTTGATTCTTTTTTTGTGTTGTTTCTAGACTGGTTGCTGCCGAAGCAGATCATTCCACCATTTTTTTTCAACAATAACCTTTGTCGTGGGCTTCTGCGCAATTGTATTCGCGGCTCTTCACTCAGATCCTAAGTTTTATGTTTTTATGACTTTATTGCGCGGCTTCTTTTGCCCATGTGCCAGCCCTTGCGAACCCAATCGAAACTTATCTTCGAGTTCCGCCGTACTCAGTGAACTGAAGTTATATGACCCTCTTTTGAAATCATTCCCGCGGTAGTCTGCCGCGATCCTACTTCCATTTTTCTTCAAATTTCGCTTTTGCCATCACGACCGACGTCCGCAGAGAGATCCTGCGACGTTCCCTCTTCGGTCTTTCTTAAGACGCGTTTTATTATTGCTCGGGGAAAACAATATTCCCAGATATCCGTTCCTTCCGCTGGCTGTCTTTTAGAATAAATTTTGACTTTTGAATTTACAAAGGTTCTTTTCCCTAAATGTTGCTGCGTGTTTGAACATGTGTTCTCCACTTGGGCGGGACTAGGCGGTGCCCCTTTTTGATTTTTAAGAATAGTAGATTTATGGTTCTTTTGTATCCTACAATTTCTAAAGAGCTTTTGTTGCTTTTCGGAAAAATTCTCTCTGCTCGCTTGCGTGTTTGAACATGCTTCTAACTTCACCCCCTGCTGGCTACATTTTCTGAATAGTACATTTTATTAACTTTTAGAACGTGATTGAATCAAGCACTTATTTAATCTACGGTCTCTCTCTCTCTATCTATATATATATGGAATACATACTATATGTATTCTCAATCGTTGTATAAGTATTATTTGTACAAATCACACGTGCTTCACCAAAACTTTCTGCAAAATAAAGTGTGATGTGATGTATGCATGTCTCATATAGTTTCAAAGGCACCATGCGTTCCAGTTTTGCATACGACGCGCTATCAACGCGTTGCCACAATGCGCGTCTTGCATGGAAGCATTTCCTGTTTTGATGCGAACATGTTTTTTCCCGTAAGGGTGATCAGGGCTGAGGGAGCTCCGGCCGTACGGCAGCGGAGGGAGGCTTATGTGGATGCTCCAAGACACACAGAACAAGTGTCAACAAGCTAGACGTTTATTCTCCAACATAACAAAATGAAACAATATAACAAAAATCAATGGGTTCCCGTGGAAGGTTTCTTCTTCTTCCTCTGCTCGGGAAAAAGACAGTCGCAGTTACGAGATCGCAACAGCGGTGGTCTCTGGATAAGCGAGTCGACCGCCCGATACCAGCGTGCCTACTCCGATGTCTGGGCTGGATTTACCATGTCCCGTGACGCACCGTGTCACGCAGGAGGCGCGAGCGTGCGGGTCTCCAGCGTTCACCTCCAGGAGATCCGTCGCGAAGTCGCCGGAAATTCACCACTCCGGCGTCGAAGCTCCTTATCTCACCAACCGCCGATTGCTGATCGCTTCTTCAGTCGATTGATGACTGCTGTTGACTGTCAACCGACTCCTTCTATTCTGCCCATCACTGCCTTTTCTTCCCCGTCACTTCTGTCCGCGCGCCGCCTCTACCGTCACCATCGTGAACCATTGGTCGGTGCAGCCAGGTGGCAATTGCAGCACGCGGGGAGCCACGGCAACGCATCATTTCGGAGGCGCGGCGTACTCCAAGTGGGCGGGGAATTTGAGGGCGTTTTTAGGGATTTACGGGAGACTAAAAGAATACTAATCCCTCCCAGGAAACACCACCTTAACGAAGCACTGTCCGTGCGGGTGGCGAGGGTTTGCGCGTACCATCGAAGCTGAGAGCTATGCCGGCGGTAGTGTAACTACCGGCAGGGCCACCCAAGCCGGACAGGTTTCAGTTGAGGTACCAGACGAAGTGTGTTCCACAACGATCTATCTTCCCCAACAAATTCCGCTTCCTTACCACCTGCTGCCTTGTAGGAGGGGGAGGGATCCCCAAAGGCTAAGGGAAGGAAAACCCCGACAGAAAACCAAGGGGGAGGGGGCCTCTATAGGTGTAGTGAAACCAACTCCCCTAAGGGAACAAACCCTGATTACGAAGACCGATCCTCCTGGAAGGGGGTTGAGCGTGGGGTTGGCGGCCCCATCTTGGAAAAAAGCATTGTCATGAACCCTAACGATGTGCCTCGGAATCTGAATCAACCTTTTCTAAGACGATATGGCAATGAAACACGGATAAAGAAGAAAGGAAAATTGAAATGTGGAACCTGGAAGGTAAGATCTATGATGCAACCAGGAAAGATGATGGAGGTGGCGGAGGTGACCAAGAACTACAAGTATGATCTCATTACCCTTCATGAAATAAGATGGATTGGAAATGGCAAAGTAGATAAAAAGGAATTCACACTAGACTATTCAGGACCTAATAAACAAACAGGAAAATATTAAACTGGTTTCATTGTACAAGGAAAAATAGGAAAAGTGTAAAATGTTTTATACACTTTTAATATAATTTTATGCTCTATAAAATTATATTAAAAGGACGGTTCCGAAATATTACAATATTTTCTGCACATGCTCCAACAGAAGAGAAGACAGATAATGAGAGAGATACTTTCTATGATAATCTGGAGAAAGAATGTAATAAAGTACCCAAACACCACATGATATTAGTAATGGGAGACTTTAATGCAAAAATGTGCAAGGATCAAAATACATCTAATGTAGCAGAGAAATATTTTCTTTACACGGAAACTAGTGACAATGGAAAAATGCTGTTCAATTTAGCTATGTCAACAAATTTAGTGATAATAAGCACATTCTTTAAACATAAAGACATACATAAACATGCATGGAAAATACCAGGTACGACATCATACAATAAAATTGGCCGTGTTCTGGTCAATAGACAACACTTTACATCCATAAAAGATGTCAGATCAGCTAGAGGACCGAATTGTGAATCGGATCGTTACCTTGTTGAAACTATTGTGAGAGTGAAACTATCAGTAGCTCGAAGAGTACAAGGAAATAGACGAACTAAGTGGAAAGTAGAACTATTTATGAAGAAAGGTTCCATTGAAAATTATAAGAAAGCAATTGATGAAAGGCTGAATAAACCAACAGAAATTCTAGAAGAAGAAGAATCAATCGATAATCAGTGGAAGTTCATTAAAGAATCGATAATAAAGGCTGCAGATGATACAATAGGGAAAAGACAATGGAAGCGAAATATAGAATGGTTTGATGAGGTGAGCAAGAAAGCCTTAAATGAAAGAAATAGAGATAAACAATTAATGATCCAAAGAGAGACTAGATCAACAAGGGACAGATATAAAGACAGCAGAAACAGGACCAATAAAATAATAAGACGTAAGAAAAAAGAATATCTGGAACAAAAAATTACTGATATTGAACAACTTAATGATAATAATGACAGTAGAAAATTTTATCAAGCAGTTAAAAATATGACAAAGGGATATCAGGCAAAAAGTAATCTGTGCCGAGATAAAAATGGAAAACTGATTGAAGATCAACAGAAAGTATTGGAAAGATGGACTGAATTCTACGATGAATTACTAAACACCAATGGGGAAACAGAAATTGATAGAAATGAAGGCAAATCATTGGAAGGATTAGAGTATACTGATAACAATGAAGAAATAGACGAAGTGAGAGAAGACCATCAATAGACGAAGTGAGAGAAGTGGTGAAGAAGATAAAGAATGGAAAAGCACCCAGAGAAGATGGAATAGTTGGCGAACTGATAAAGATAGGAGGAGAGAAATTGATAGAGGCACTACATATACTAATATGTAGAATATGGGATACAAATGAAATACCAAAGGATTAGAAAAATAGACTTATTTACCCAATTTTAAAAAAAGGAGATAAATCAGAGTGTAAGAATTATAGAGAAATAACATTATTAAACACTGCCTATAAGATCTTTTCTAGTATACTGCAGAAACGAGTAAACGTTTTCGTAGAAAACGTGATTGATGAATATCAATGCGGATTTCGAAATGGCAGAGGATCAACCGATCATTTATTTACACTTAGGCAAATAATGGAGAAATGTAATGAATTCAACATTGATTTGCACATACTGTTTGTGGACTACAAACAAGCCTTTGATAAAATCAAATGGGATCTACATTTTAGTGTATTAATGAAAGAAGGAATGCCAAATAAACTGATCAAACTAATACAAACCACCATGTTCGGCTTGCATTGTAAGGTATGTGTTGAAGGGAAAATAAGTGAAGCAATTAGTATAACATCACTCTCTATCTGCTACTTTTTTTAACATTGCTCTCCATAATGTAGTTAAAGAACTGACTATTAGGGATAATATCATTTACAAATCTAACAAATTCTTGCATACGCCGATGACATAGCGCTGATATCAAGAAACCAGGATGCATTGGAAGAAATGTTTAGAAAACTTGAAATGGAAAGTAAAATCATAGGACTTAAAATTAACGAAGAGAGGACAAAATATTTGAAACTGTCAGCCACAGAAACTAGAAGAAAGGAACAGAGAATGAGAATAAATGGATATGATTTCGAGGGAGTCAGCGATTTCACATACCTTAGAGTGAAAATTAATAATAAAAATTGTATTTCAGATGAGATAAACAAACGAATAGCGCGAGGAAACAAAGCTTACTATGCCAACATTCGACTTATTATGTTCTGCTGACTAGAACAACAAAAGTCAAGATATATAAGACTCTTATTAGACCAGTAGTCACATATAGAGCAGAGACATGGGTACTAACCAGTAGCGGTGCTGAGAGACTTCGTAAATTCGAAAGAAAAATTATAAGAAGAATTTATGGAGCAGTTAAAGATGGAGAATAAGATATAATTAGATTTATAAAATCTCGTAGAATCTCTTGGCTGGGACACCTTCAGAGAATGGAAATGGAAAGAATGCCTAAAAGCATCCTAAAAAGTACAATCCATGGAGTGGCAAAACGTGGCAGACCTCGAAAGAAGTGGCTTCAAGATGTTGTGGATGACCCTGAGAAGATGAAGGTGACTGGTTGGTGGAAGAAAGCAGAGACAAGAGATGATTGGAGACACATCGTGAAGGCAGCACAGGCCCACATCGGGCTGTAATGCTTTGGAAGAAGAAGAAAAGAATACTAATAGTTAGTAAAAAAACATTATTTTTGTTTGTTTTCATAGATTTCCTGATTGCATGAACCAAGAGAAAGAAGATATAGAAGATTTTCTATCAATGAAACCGCAGATAATGGCAGTTGGAAACGGAGAAATCCATATTACATTCAAAGATTATGATTATGGAACTATGTATAAGTAGTAAATTGTTGTAAAAATATTATTATAACTGATGTGAATAATTTTTTTTGCTTTTATAAAACACAATATATCTTTTTTTAATATCCTGTTCTCTCTCCCTCACCATCACCATGTTAGGATAGGTAGCGAAAAAAGATTATAAAACAATTTAAATATTTTTTGAAAAGTATAATTGAAAAAAACAATACATTTTTGTGTGGTAATTTACATATTTGTTTAACCTCTTGTATAGGATGAATACATTGAAGAATAGCGAGTTTCACACCATGCATGAACCATTCATCCGCAATATTTGCACAGGTTTTTTTAGTTTTTCGTAGAGGGCGTTTTTGAACGATTTCTTACTTTTCGTTTGTTTTTTGTCACGCCATTTCTGTATTTTTTTATAGTTTAATTTTTTGCTTCATACCACAAATGCTACACTTTGCTTCATCCTCTTCTTCATCATTCGAAGGCATACGTCTTCGGCGTTTGCGTGTAGGAGGTTGCAAAGATGTAGTAGTAGAACTAGATTGACAGTCTTCGACTTCTACTGTCTTACCTTCTTCTTTTTCTACATCCATGATGCTTCTGCTTTCGTGATGACAAATCAACTAACGTAGCATAGAATATTTCATTGTAGTGATACTTTTGTTACGATACCTGTCTCAGGATATTAGTTGTAGGAACATGGGTAAAGCAGAAGACAATAAACTGATGTTTTGCAGGAATGTTATATCTGGTTTCAAAATCAATTTTAACATCCACCATCGATTGAATGGTGGGCTGTTCAATATGTGTGCAGTCAAACACATTGAAAGTATACATTGTGGTATAACCCTTGAATGTTTTTGCGTTGAGGGGGTTCTCTATTTAAGTAGCCACGTTCAAAATTTTTAAACATGTTAAATGTTTCTGGGGTATTAACTGATTCGCTAATCCATCAGCATCAGTAGTAGTATTTGTCGCCCAACCGTAGCGTATGTCGTTGTAGGGAAGACATGTATCATTCAAGTATAACTTTTTAGTCCTCAGAGTAGCATTACCGAATTCACACGCATTTTTCTTTAAATTATCACGTTTGTTCGTTTCCAATACGAAAATGAGATAGAGTGGCATCTCTTTCACCGAAGTCGATTTGACTTCCCATATATTTTTTGTTGTTTGATTGACGTGAGGCTGTTCGTGGAGTTCCCATCGATTGAATCGAATGTAAATATCCTTTTCTCACTGAATGATATCCGTCAGATAGAGTTGCAAGTTTGGGTCAACTTTTCTGATGGGTAAACGCCAGCTTATTCGATCAATTTGAATGACGCTTGGTGTCGCTGTCGTGTTTACATCGTAGAGACAATCATTATCCGTTCGTGAACGAACCAACACCAATTCATGTGAGACACCGTAAATAACCTTGGTGTGGTCTTCACAGAACCCCAACCATAGTTTAAGAGGAATCCAGGCCACGAATGTTCCATCGTATTCAAGCAAGGTCTTGTGTTCGTCTCCACAATTTTCCTTTTCACTCCACGCTGCATGGTGAAATTGACGTCGTTCTTCCGTACATAGCCAGAGCACGTTTTTTATGGTTGTGACTATACTCGGGATTCGTGTACATTCAATCTGTGTACCATTAATTTTATAGCGAATTTCAGAGAAGAGAAAAGCGAATCCGTTCTAATGAAAGTTGGCCGGTGTTCGCGCTGCAGTATCTGCTTTTTTACAGCCTTTCCCTCGATCACGAGCACACTCTCCGACGAAAGGTATGCGGAATCTTTATTATTCACGTTGATACGAATTTCATCGTTTTGGCCACAGCCTGTAGTGTACGATGTATAGGTATGCACCTCATTTCCAAAGATGTGTTTCGTTGTGTTTCGTTGCGTAGGGAAGTAACGTTTTCGATGAGAATACATGCATCGGATATATGTACATTCCTCCTCTTACGATCGTTTTGTATTCTTCTTCTTGCTCGTTTCATTATAAAGACGATAGCCTATTGTTTTTAAGATACGTCTGCTCGCAGATGTCAATGCAATGTACCGTCGACGGAGTAGTGGTTTCATTTTATACATGGTTCTGGGCTGAGGAGCAGACAGCAGGAGACAGTTTTAACCTCTCGAAAACGTGTCAGATTTCCCCCAATGTTCTCCAATCGAAGTTCTATTGTATCGATATAGTGTGTTGTCACACGGTGTCTCACGTTATCATAGGTTATTTCGTCCATGATAGTGCCGGGGGTCGTTCTCGATGTGAAATTGATGGAGTATGTGTTCCTTTCGACTATTAATGTATCCACTCTCAATAATATTACAATTAACAAAGATGGCGAAATCTTTTGTTAATTGTACCTCGCTATCGGAGAGGTAGCGCTCGATGATGACTGAGCCATCTCGCGTGAGGCTTTCAACATCCGACCCTCTTAGGGCACCATCATCAAGAACGTTTG